>WURT03227831.1:0-22935 GCA_009936505.3 Holothuria glaberrima | reverse complement strand
AACCTCAGAATGTGAATGCATGAGAGGCATGGCAATTTTACAAACTTCAAATTCCTCATGGGCAAGCACCTATCCCTTTTAATTTCAACGTCAACACAACAGACTGAATAAAACAAAGGAAACAAAGCATTTCTAATCAATGAGAGGAAGTGATATAACCTCTGCATGCCTCAAGTTCACTTACGGGTACAAATGTAGTAACTTCATTTGCTGATATCTCAAGTGCTATATGTCCGATTTGAATGGAAGTTTCACCAAATTGTGTGGATTTAGTTCCTTTTTCACAAATGAAAATTTAGTTTTTAACTTAAACCCTTCCTTAAATGATTCTGTGGAGTAGACATACCTATAAAGTGTCACTTTCACTTCTCTCAACCTTCCTGGTGGGATTCTTATCGCCTGCCTCTTTCCCTGTCTAGTGTGATAATAATTCTGAATGGATGATATAATCTTCTGCAAAGCTAAGCAGTGTTCCTCAACTGAAGTCCTAGAGAGGATGGGATCAGACTTGTCCACACGGCATCCACCCAGCAGTTTAGAGAAGTGTTCTTCCAGCATAGCAATTTCATCCAGAACGACCAACAGCTTTGGAATCGTGGAGAGGAACTGTCAAAGAAAAGAGACAGCCATTGAAAATTTTCTTAGCCACATTGGGTGTAATGTGTGATTAAAAGATATCAAAAAGGTTTATATTCCCAATCCTCATTAGTGTAAGAATGAGCAAATACACAAGCTTAAAGCTAACCTTCAATCACCATAGAGGTTTTTCACCAGAATGACTGTGTCACACATCTGTCTCTTCGTTCGTCACTTTTATAATCAAGAATTCCTTGTAACACAACTGCATTTAGAGTTCAGGACGGCAATAAATGTTTAATTTGTGTAAAGCAAGTCCCATATGCTATTACTTGCCCCTGCACTCTCATGAACAAAAATGTCACATCTCTAAAATTTGCAAGGAAGTGGCTTTCCAGCATCTCCATATTTTCCATCCAAACGGGGGTCCAGCTATGTATAATCACATCTACTATGAGCTGTGACCGGCCGACGACAATCAGCTGACATCAAATGAAAAACCTCTATAGGTTGAGTGTTTTTAAAGAGTGACTGTTAGGGTACTAGCAGTTGCCTCAAGCCAGTACCGAAACACCAAGTAACCATTCACTTGATGGTCACGCAACTCATACCATACATGAGGTGTTAATAGTTAATCAATACAGGCAATAACCAACTTCATAAAATCAGGCACTAATTAAATTTATCAGAGGGTTATGAAAACCCTAACTATTTAGTTTGATCTAGCCTGAGACAACTGCAGCTCTATTTTTTAAGTTTAATTTAATCCAAATTACACTCTAAGTAGGGTTGGTACTAACAATTAAAGAGAAACATATTTGTATCATTTTAACACCAATCAACATATTATCTTGATAATCCAGATGTCATACAAAATTGTATCACCTACACTTGGACTTAATATTTCATTAAATGAAATCAATAATAAAAGTCTAAATCCTTTGTTTTGCAACATAATTTTACAACTGTAGACAATATTGCCAGAGGTGAGTTCATGTACCAAGCTTTATGTTTCAATACAAGCCATGGGCCAAAGCAAACATAACCAACTACAAATGTAGGCATGCACAGTTTACTGCCAATGTCTATTTAATTTTCAACACAGGAAGTGAAATACTTCATATATATTTAGAGTTAAACAATTTATGGCAAACTGCTTGTGACATTCCCATCTCAGTAAAAATGTGGCCTACATTTTGTCCACGATTTTGTGACAAATATAGCAAAATAGGCCAACAATCTGAAGATAAATCAATTAAGTGATTGTGAAGAAAGAAATCTTCAAAGCTAATCATATCATAGTTCACAGCAATAGGTTCCCAGCACTACGATATTTTTGCAAGTGATATTGTAATCCTTGCAAGTCAACCCTAGGGGTTTCCCCAACAATAAATTCTTTTTAAGAATTTTTCAAAACAATGGTAATACTTTCTATCAAATACTTCTTACAAAATATTTCCAAATTCAATAATAGAACTTTCTTTTGCTGAGAAAAAATCCATGTGAACTCCTAAACAATTTTCATGTTCAATGAGATCCAAACTTGATCTGGGTAATGACAGGGTTTGTTAATCTGGGATAATAATATTCCTGTCTAATGGCAACTTTTGGTACTTAACATTGAAATGTTTCCTTTAAGGTAAGGCATTTAACCATGACCATCACAAGATGATAAGCAAGAGTCATGAAGATTCAGAAGATTACAAAGGAATGAAAGGAAGGCCACCAACGACTATAATTGTCCAGAATGACGCTTTTCAATGTAGAGAAAGGTTGTACAGTTTGAATGATTTTTCAACATTGCCAGAAAGGAGTATAAAATCACGACATGCAGAAAACTGTTTAAGGAGTAGGTGTATGGCTGAAAAAGATGCAATACCTACTCACAGTAGCAGTTGCATGTGGTATAAGAACTGCATTTTCCAACAAGAAACAGATTATTTAGTTGTTGTAGTAATGACAAAAAGGTGTGACCTTGGCACAAGCTAAGTTTTTCTGGACAAGCTCTTTCAAATATTTTGAAAAAATGTTTGGGAAAAACTGCCCCCCCCCCAAAAAAAAAACTTATACTTTTAAATGTTTTGAAAAAATGTTTATGAAAAACTGCCTCCCCCCCCCAAAAAAAAAAAAAAAAAGAAAAAAAAAAAACTTATGGGGTATATTTTTATGTCACAGCAGCATATTTAAAGGTTTTTTGGCAATTATTTAGGAGAATAAGGGTCAAATTTTCAGTACATTTTGTATTTTTCAACCTCCTCGACATCTTTTTAATGGAATTACTTGCCTCCATGTAATTTTGCATACTGGTTGTGACATGTTGCAAAAATCTGTGCAATGATTATTATGCCTTTCAGGCTGCAGAACTACAAATTGAAAACAGAGTAAAACTACATACTACAAGTATGTCTATCAACAGAACAATTACTAGTTTTACTAATAAATTTAATTTACTCATCAATGTCCCACATATTCCTCAAGTTCCTGCCACAAAGTCAGAGCAATGTTTGAACAAAACATTTAAGGTTAGGTGAGGCCACCTGTCAAAGCGCATGAAGATGATGATGAGGATGATGACGGAGACGATGATGAAGTTTCTGGTTGGTGGTGCCCGATGTTGCACGGTTGGAAAATGGAGTCTGTGCACTGACGACATCCTGACACCAGTATCTCCAGGCGACAATCTTGGATAAAGTTGTCATCTGGGGTCTCCTCCATCATAAGTGAAGCCCATCAGGTACACTTCAGGGCCTACTCCAAGTTCCCGAGCACTGAAAGAATATAGCTCAGGTGCACAAAAAGCCTGCTTTGTTGGCAAGTGTATATGTTCTAGTCCTAAACTTCCCATTATCTTTACAACCCCAATAATTACATTACAAAACTTAACTTTCCATATCTCTATTCTACACTTAAATTACAATCTTTTGTATAACAATGAAATTGCTCCATTTATAGCTAAGCATTAAAAACACCATCTTCACTTTCATACAGATGTTCGATACTTTCAAGTAAATTTTTGGATATGAGGTGAAAAACTAGTCTGAAGAAATACCGATTCAGATATCACACTGAGGAAGTGATTTCTTTCTTATGTTCTTTTGAGTTTAAAAACTAGAGAAAATATAACAAAGAAGAACTATGTTTAAAACTGTAATGAACATCTTTAAAAATCTGCAAAAAAAAAAAAAAAACTTTTTGCCTTGAACTCTATTACACAACTGTTCAGTTAAACAACTAGATATTTTATATTTTCTAAATCCATTGACTAAAACACATACTTTTTCAAATTACTCCTGAAGCACAGTGCCCAACAACCACGTTTTCAATTTTAATGCAAGCCCATCCACAAATTCCTTCTGGCTCAGTTTTGGCCTTTACTGTATCAGTGTTCTTCAGACTATTTTCCCACAAATAACCAGCAACACATATTTCTTTGTCACAGGTGATGAAGATGCTCACACAATGTTTGAAAATGTCATTTGTATCACCTAACCACCATCCCCCCTCCTATCCCCTTCAAAAGGAAAATGTTCAGTGACATGAGAAGGAAATTTAAACATTACAATTTACTACTTTTCTAATAATTGCTTGAAGTCAGTTTCCCATAAATTACATCCCCTGATTTTCAGATCCATTTCAAAGGTGTACTGATTTGTACTTATTTCATCCCTCATCCAAACTATTTTTAACCCCCCAAAATTTCTTTGCCTTGGTGATATAGGTAAAATTCTTTACCAGGGATCAGCAACCTACAGCATGCCCACTAGTGGGACTGGGTCTGGCCTGTGAACAATGCTTACACTGCACATATAACAATGATCTGGCCCACTACAAATGTTCCACTTAAGAACACGATATGACATGCACAAAGGCCGTGCAAGGGAGGCATAACACTACTCAATGGTTATCCTTGTCAATCATTTGTACGGTCAATGTGCTGGCATGATGAAATGTTTTAATGCTATTGTCATCATCATAATATTTTTGTATGGTATAGTCAACAAACCTCCATTATGTCATACGGCACAAAGATGTACCTTGGACCGGACCCAGATGCACAACCCTTTCCCATCACCAAGATCAATTATGGGCACCCACTAAAAGGTTGCCGACCCCTGCTGGGTACTCTAGATAGCACACCACAAACATACACCAGCCTCACATGTAACATATCATTGCAATCTCCACTAGTAGGACTGTGACTGTGTAGCAATTAATCCCAAACAATTGCACTTGGAATAAATATTCAGTAAAATAGTATGTGTGATGAGTTCCAAAGTTCCACTGTTTGCTCTCTCTACGTTTTGTTCAATTCATTTTTTGTGAATTACCCCAATTCTGTTCATCTTTCCTTCGCACCAAGCTTTAACAATCGGAGATTTTACCATATTCTAAAGGGTTCTGAATCACTGACTGCCTAACAGCCGCACATTGCACAGGGGATAATTGTGATTCAGTACTACATGATCGCAAAATTTTGAGATTAACACTTTTAATGGTTTTGCCACATCTTCACAGCCCTACCACTTACAGCTACTGAAGGTTTCATCCAACAAGAAAGTGGTCGGAAGCTTGCTTCAAGCACAAGTAAATGCAGAGGGACTGGGGGTACATTCCTCACAACAACAGGAATAGTTTTATTTGTAACAAAGCAGGAAACCTAAGAACTTACTTTAACATCAAAACTAGCACACCACAAAAACTACCACATATGTAGGAGTCTTACCATTTGCCATTGCTGGGGAACATCCTCACTGCTGAGGCGAATACTGCCATCACAGGCCAACACAGAATGATTGCCAAACACAACCTCGCGTCCTGTACGGGAAAGAAAGCGGAGAATGTTACTACAAACAATAATGGATCTACAACCTAGGTCATCAAGTGGCAGTATGCAATGCCCTCAAAAGTGGCCTGCACAAAATTGGAGAAGCCAGGAGTATTTTAAGGTAATTATAGTATGTGGTGTGGTTTCTGGCTACTTCAAGTGTTATACAGTATAAAGTCATGGTAAGAGTGGACTTCAAACTGAAACACCAGTATCTCAATACTACCATCAAACTACCATCAAACGTCAATTTAAGTTACGTACAAAGTATCATGCTCATGGCCAAATTATAGCCCAAGCAACTGACTTACAAAAGTTTTTTAAAAACATTCAGTTTGTATCACACGTTTCCCATTATGGCTTTGTCATTTGTAAAATAAACAAGAGGCCAGATCATGTTATTAGTGGGGCCAAAACATTAAGGGGAGGAGAGTTTCATTGATCCCAAAACTGCATTGCAAAAATATGTTAGCCACATACACTGCCAGAAACCAAAAAATGTAAATTCAGAGATTGGAGAGAAGGAGCCATAGTACATAAAAATTGATGATTCCCAAGTCAGAAACAAAAGGGTCATCAGAAAACTGTAAGCAGTACATGAAGTAGGGTAGAAAATTATCCAAAAGATACCATGAAATAAAATCACAGGCAGCAGCAGAGTTACTGTTAGTTACAGCAGGGAGCTGTCACTAGAGGCAGCTCCCTGGTAACAGTCACCAGGGAGGCACTCACACAAGCAATAATTATTAGAACTCATCTCTCCCTAACGCTTCATCTTGGGGCAACATTTTGGATAATTTTGCATGATCACAACACCTCAATCTTTCTGCACTGCTACAACTCCCTGCTACAATGTTATGGTCAACATGAGAAAGTGTAACACTGATAATTGCCTTTTCACCCTTAAGTAAGCATGTGCAGGTACAGGGTTGGGTGTCCAGATCCCCTGTGAATGATCAATTCTTTTAAAATCAACCATGCATGAGGGCTGTGTGACCTTATCTGTCCACTGTACAGCCTCCTAGAGGATTTGTTTCCTATGTGAGTGTCATGTGCAAAGAGCTCAAAGTGACCTCTTGATTTCTGCCAGCTTCAATAGCAGACTAAATGCTTGCAAGGGATCATGGGGAATGGGAGTTCAAACAATTGGCTGTTATTGTTGTTTTTTTTTCCAGTAGTCTTTGCCGACTAATCAGCCAAAATATCCCAACAAAGTCAACAAGAACAAATCTCACAGACCTTATCTTTTTCCTCTACATCAAAAGTACTTACTACTAATAAACAGCCACAAAATGACAATGTTACAAAGAATTTAGGCTATAGCTAGTAACTGGCTAGTGTGACAACATCTCAATACATGTTATGTATTGAGATAAAAACTGATGAACAGGTATGGATATGTACGCATGATTTTCATGCAGATCTTTTCAGTGGATCAAACTGCTACCTCTCAGTGTGGGAAGCCCTTAAGTTTAGCTTCTCAAGAAGTGACCCACAGGCCATTTGCAGCCTACCATGTGCACAAAATATAGAGTACTTGTCATGATATTTGTGGATAAATGCATAATGTGCTTTCAGTACTAACTCTCTACATATTTCTAATGAGTGCAGCCAGTGTTTACACTTTTGTGAACCAGTTTCCTTGAGCATGCATGAAAACTTTACAATTTCATGGGACATCATGTGATGTAAGAAAGTCATGTGCAAAGATATATGGCACACTTTAAGCCTTTAAAAATTGTTTGTTAACACATTCAAAGTTTTATCACAAGGAGATTCACACTACCATAACAAAATGTTGAGATAACATTCCACACCTCTCCAATATTTGTGACTATGATTCAAAACCAAGTCTGCAAAGCCTTGATGAGGGGAAGGGAGAAGGGGGGGTTAGGTAATGATTACGAGTAACCCCTACTATTAACCCTCGCAGAAGACTCACTACGAGTATGAACTGTTTATTCAACCTCATTTGTTTGTACTTGTAAGTATGGGTGAAAGATGATACTCAGTTAACTATCACAAACTATTCTGCAGAGTCACTTGTTTGGTGCAAGTAGATTGACCTCTTCCGACATCTACATACTTTTGAAGCTATTTGTTGATAAATAGTAAAGCTAAAAGCATATACCTCCTCAACTAGGTGAAAGTTTGTTTACTACATACATCACAAAACTGTGGCAAATATAGACTCCTCATGCAATGAGCCAAATTTTCAATGCACCCATGATAGTTGATGACATTGTAACAGATTCTGAGAACCCTTGAAAATATCTGACAGACACATTGTAGATCACAGCATTGATAACTGCTATAGCAAACCAGTCTTCAATCCTGACTAATAAGGGAATAATTTAGTATTTCAATTTTGCATAGCAGTTTTGAGGATTTTTTACTTATTTAGTGGAAATCACTGAAAACCCTATGGTTAAGCACAAAAAAAAAGTGCTACACATTTTTGCATTTGTGTAAAAATTTTGCCAGCCTGTACAGCAAATTGTGATGCAATACCAGATACATTATTCCCGAGTAATACTGCATACATCAACACAGACTAGAAATTTCCAATCTACCCAAAAAGAAAAGCTTGTAACATTCTCCTTGTTCGAGCATTAACTTTGAAGGGTCAGCTGCAAAATGAGAAAAAATACATTGCAACCCCTAAACTAGGTCTCCTTGAAGACTATTCCAACCAATGTTTTCAATATCTTTATTGGTTTAAAAAAAAAAAATACAGAATGTTTCTTCACTTGGTATAAAATATGATTTAATTGTGCTATAAAGTGGCTGGTATTTAATTTCAGTCTTCCAATGCATAATGTTATTCTCTTGGTGGAGGATAAAGATTCAGGAAGTTGTTATAAAAAGAAAAAAAGGAAAAAGAAATAAAAAAAGGAAGCAAATATGAGGTGCTTGCCTTTGAGGTTCTCAGCTAGCATTTTATTTGACTGACACAGATGGTCAAGTGCCTTTAGGCAAGCTCTGTATGCACTGACATTCCAGCTACACTGCCATTTTACATCACACAGTTCCAGCTGGGAAATCAACCGTCTCTCATGACTGATGGCCTCTTGCCTGGATTGGGTGCTGAGTCCCAAGCGTCTTTTTGCAGTAGGTATGTTTTTCTTCAGGAAGTAACTGTAATAAAATTTATATAAGTCCTAAAAGTTATAACACTTGAGGGGTTACGTTTAAACAAATTGGCTGAAAACATCTGCAAATTCTCAAGCAATGCAACCATGAAGGCAAAACCTTCAATTTTTTTTTTTATCTTTTTGCAAGAGATTGACATTACACTGTATTGCAGAAAAACAAGGCATGAAGCTTGTTAACACACTAATATATGTTTTAGACTTGGGACTGACACTGAATAAAACACTTTTCAACATTTTTGAAAAAATCCTAATTTTTGACATCAAATTTAGCAGATAAACATTGTCTTAAGATACTCTAAAGATCTTCCAATCATTGAGGTCACCCCTAATTCAATAAAAAGAAACATATTTGAAAGAAAATTTAACTATAAGTCACCTTAAAGTAACTTCTGGCTTAGATGGTGGGAAATGTTCAAATGGATTCCATTTTTTGGTGTAGGTATAGTAGGAGTGGTGCCAATCCACATGTCTGTAAACGCCATGATGAGCGGATGTGCCTTGCTTCACATGACTGGTTGAGATGTCACATGATTTCAGGACATGACTGACAGTACTGACGATGTCGTTTCCCAGCAACGAAATATTGACTGCTCTTGGAGCTGCCACATCTGCAAAGGTCAGAGAAGATTTGATGACAGCGTTGGGACTTAGCACAAGGAATCATAAATCAAGATGAAGAGACAGGCAGGGTATATATACCCAATGATGAAATCACCATCAAAACAAATGCTGTAATTTATTTATTGGTGTATCACATTACTGCTGCACAGAACATGTAATCAAACACCAATATCATTAACCATGGAAAGCAAATCCTTTGATGCTGTAATATTATTTATTATCTTGAGGTATAAAATCTAGGTCAAAATTGTTGGTGGAGGCCAAGATGATCTGTGACGAAGTGTTTTTAATGCACAGTACTGTACTGTACTCTACTACAGAAGAGATAAGACAAGACTTGTTAGTAAATTGATTTCTGGAACCATAGTGTAATGAAGCAGATCTGTCATGTTTAGACCAGTGTACTGACCTGTGCTATACTGTACTGTACTATGTTGTAATATTCATGAAACTGATTCAACCATTAGGCTAGTCATAAAACTAAAACACAAGGTGGGTTTTAAGAAAATTTATTTTGGATATGTGAAAGAGTAAATAAATCTACACAATCTGGTCTAATTCTCATAAGGTTCCAATGTGAGATTATCCATATATTACCAGATCAGATTTTCCATGGGAAATGAAAAGTGAGCAGTTAATAGTCAGATGAGGTTTTACGGCTCAGTTTTTAACCAAATGGGTTAAGTCAGGCCGGTCACAGCCTGTGAGCAAGATTCTCATAACACTCATGCATTCACATTAGGAAAGCATGTAATTATGAAGGAGAAAATTGGTGGTAAGTTTTTAGCAAAACAAAAAGGTATTATTAAAAGTAATGTGAGGTTATGATATCATGTAATCTTGCTTCAAGTTCACCTTGGGTTAACCAGAGTGCAAAAATTGATTGTGGTTCGATGAATAGCACTTACATGTGTAACCCCAAAAAATGCCAAGATGTCACATTTCTTTCAGTCATTGGTTGAATGTGATCTTCATGTGATGGAAAGTTGCAGTTTTGTGTTCATATTATTTTGACCTAAGGGATTCTTGGGAATTTTTGCTTTTTGTCTCTGGTGATTTCAGCTGACCTCTCTGACATCTACAATTTAACTCAAAAAGGTTTTCTGATGGATTAAATACAACATTATGTGAAGTATCCAAGCTTTCTAACTTGAGGTATCTTGTAAAAGAGGTATATAGAGTTTAACCCCATTGACCTCAGGTGACCTTTGACCTCCACCAAAAACAATAGGGTACTTCCTCTCACTCTAAGGCATCTACATACTATGTATGAAATCTATCCAAGCTTCCTACCTTGAGATATCATGTTGACAAGGTTTTCAGAGTTTGACCCTCTGTGACCCCAGATGACCTTTAATCTCCACTCTAAACAAAAGGGTACTTCCTCTCACCATAAGGCATCCACATATTATGTATAAAATCTATCCAAGATCCCTGCTTTAAGATAAAATGCTAACAAGGTTTTTAGAGTTTGACTCACTTTGACCCCAGATGACCTTTGACCTCCATCAAAAACAACACTGTTCTTTTTCTCAATATGAGGCATCTACCTACAAAGTTTGAGAACTGTCACAGTTTTTCTTCTTGAGGTATCGTGTAAACAAGAAGTGTCAAAAACACATACACACACCATCATGAATGCAGTGTTCTACATTAACCATTTTGTTCGGGCGCAACGCACAGACAAAATCTGAAGAGTGAATGTCAGCGCCCAGTCTTAGTTTTTGCCACCCCCACGAAAAACCTAGGCTGCCCCGGACAAAATAATGTTGGTTTCACTTTTTTATAAGTTTGAATTTTTCAATTCAAATTTAGAACCAAATGTAGCACCATTTTGTATCTAATCCACCTTACAAGAGTAAAAATCTTTTCGGAAGGGGAAGGGTACCCCCTCCCCCAGGACAGCGATCATTGTCATCTGCCAGATCAGACACAAGCGCCCAGACAAAATTTGGACCTGTGGAGAACACTGAGAATGTATAGGTTTTTCTTTTCATCAAAGCCAAAAATGTGGTAACTTTATCAGCATCAGCTAGTATCTCACAAACCAAAATAAGGCACCGCATGTAAATTCTCAAAGAGGGAAAATAAGATTTGCTGGTATAACAGTTTCATGAAAACTGATGCTATAAAACAGCAAACATAGCATACTTTGAAACAGAAAACTGTACTTCCCATCAAAATTAAATGCTTCCCATTAAAATTGTGAGGAAAAAGCCCTTGGAAAGAAATGATAAAGTGATTACTCATACTGTATTTATGTTGACCAGGTAGCCAAAGCTTGTAACCTTCATGAAATGAAGGCATAGAATCCTTCTTATCAATCACTAGGTAAAAGGGAAGTATGCACTACAACAAAACAGAGGTTAAGAGGTATTATACAAGATAACCATCTCAAAGACCAGGTCCAATCTTGTCTGGTAGTGGAATTCTGATTCTGTACATACCAGTAGTAGTCTCAATCCACTATACTGAGATAATTTTTGATTAGTTACATCCCTTGTTTACAACAACATGCCTTAACTGATAGTCTCATAGCCTGTACTCTGTTCTACCAAGGATACAGCACAAGGACAACAAAGTAGCACAATGCAGGGTCACCATAAAGTCAAATTTCTTAGTTCCCTGCATCCAAATATGTCTCACAAGTCTGTGATACAGAAAGTCTTCATGTCTTTTAAGCCACATAGCAAATAAAAAAAGTACCTGGGAAACTTTATTTTCAAGAAATTCAATTCTCACGGAAAGAAATTAACTGCTAGTAGCCCATGAACATTTTGTCCACCCAAACTTTCATATTTTCAAATGATGCAAACATCCATAAATCTTCTGTGTTATATTTTGGAATGAAAGGCTTATCACCAGATTTTATTGGTGAGACTTAACGGTATACTACATAAAAGGCACTGTCTCTCTAAGCCACATTGATGTAATGTAAATAAAGTATTTCTCTCTTACATTCTAGACCTTTCCAATACCACCATTTTAATAGTGTTGCAGGTATACTATAACAAAGTATTTCCCTTTAACATTCTAGATCTTTCCAGTACCAGCGATAATGTTGCAGGTATAGTCTACTGTATTTCTATTGTATTTCAGCAAGATCAAATGATACAAAAGACAAGGTTTAAAGAGAAAAACTGTTTCACTAAAAGGCACAAACAAAGATGTTTTAATCATAAACTACTTAACTTTACATTTCACCAATGAACTCAACCAATAGCTTTGAAATTTTTGAAGTCTGGTTGAATAAATTATTCATGACCTTCAGTGAAAACTCTTTTTCTTGAAATTAAAGCTACCAGCTATCTAATTTTTGACTGCCTTGCATTCCGTGGTTCTAGCCAGGCTACTTCAACTAGGTGCTGCATTCACTTCAAATTTCAAATTTTTCACTTTGTTCCCTGTTTGAGAGTTGAGCAATGATTTGGATTTCTAGTCCACAATGATAAAAGGTAACCAAAAATAAACAGTCAACCCTTTGCAACAGTTTCCCGTGGTGATTGCGGGTCATGTTGAAGGCATTTAACCTGATAGTTGCCCAGTTTGATTACATTTCTGGCTAGAACCCTAAAAATCGTAGTTGTAAGGATTTGAAAATTTTCTGTATCACAAATGCAATTATTTCCCTTTACATAACATTTGCATTTGTCATGTGGCTACACACATTAACCATTTTGATCTGTCATTTGAAAAATTGGACAACTCAGCAATGAACCTCTAAGGTGCTCTCACTATCCACTGAGTGGAACTGGCTTTGCTTCCTTTCAAATCTAAATATGTGTGAAGTTGGCCAACACTTGTTATCATGGAAGTAACATGAAAATTTGTTTTTCCACAATGCCTGCTTCAAAGGCTTCATATCATCAACCAACTCATTGATCCAGCTTTCTACAAATGCTTCACAGGATACAAGAATATTGAGTTTTGCAATAACATCAAAATGTGGGAAAAATGTATTTTTTTTTAATTGGGGCCATTAACCCCCTTCTATACAAAAGGTCAAAGCCAAGATGTCACCATTTGAATGTCTGAAGTAATTGGTAAAGTTAATGAGTCTTCCTGCTCCTTCCAAAAGCCAAACCAAAGTCTCTTCCAATCCTTGCTAATATCCTCCCCTCCCCTCCCTCCCCCTGTCCCTTCAAAATTTTTGCATCAAATTCCCTCTGGTACCGAATACAGGTATGTTCTAACAGTTTGCATACCTTTCCTGATGAGAGTATCACTTGCTTCTAAAGTTTGATCCTGTTGTGTTTGCTGAGGCTGATGTTGCTGCTGGTTGCGAAGGTAAAAGGTCAAGTGAGTTGGTGAGACATTTCCTCTCTGCTGAAGACCATCCAAGTAAGCATACAGTTGTTTCAGGGAGTGCTCATTGACAGCCTTTAATAAAAGAAATTAATCCTTTACTTGTTAGTGCATGAGTTTATTTACACCCATCTTGATCAGTAATGTAGAAAAACAAGTATTTAAAGAAAAACTTATGACAACACAAAATAAACCAAGCTAATATTTAAAGTGTTTCACAACCTAATCACTCAAAAAAGCCCATGAGCAATCCAAATAAAACATTGCCTAGTTTCGTTTCACTTTCAAATGTATTTCCCCTGAGATATACAGGGCTCCAGAACCCGAAGGACAATCCAATTCAATAGATTTTTCATGAAATTTTCATGACCAAGTTATGAAACATCTATAATCTACTTCATCAAGCTCATAAACATAAGATCCAAAACATGGTAACGCCGTAATAAGCCTAAGCCGAAGCTAAGAGTAACAAAGTTCCAAGGAGGTGGGAAAACTTCCTCCCAAAAAAACCCACAAGTAAACCTCACGAGGAGCTGAAAAAGGCTCAAAGGGACTACTAATATGATATAGAAAATATTCAAGAACACTTAGTATAAAATCCTGTCAGAAAACTAGAAAACAGCTAAAGATACGAGACCCAGAAACCTCCGATGTGCAAGCACTGCAGTGGGAGGAGAATGAGGACAAGCTGTCAGCCAAGATGGCGGACAAAGGGGGGCGCGGTGTCAGAACTACTAGGAGTTGCGCCCAGCGCGCCAGAATAATGCAGGCAAGATATAGCAAGGGGTTAGTATATGTCAGCGATGTGAGTATGCATTGTTTATGTATTTTATTTAACAGGCTATGTCACACAGTCCTTACAAAATTCCTTGACTTTCCCCATTTTTCACATAATGTGACCTTTCCAGACTACAGGACCCCGAGTCAACAAGGACTTTATTTTCAGCTTCATTCCTAGAATTTGTTCTTTCCGTACTTATTTACAGCTCTTTTATGATTCACGAACCCTCAAGATTGTCTTCATACATCCCCATGTATATATTTCAAATACAGATTTTACCACCTCCCCCCTCCCACCCCCAGCTCAAAAAATTCATAAGATTATACATTAAACACTGGCCAAAAGGCTACAATTAAAGCTGTTTGTCTATCTGCAAGGTGAAATCTTCATTTTTTGGCATTACCCCCCCCCCCTCCCTTTGGCTCTTTTTACAGCAACAAAGCTTTTAGTTTTTACCCTCCAGCTGATCAAAGTTTTAATGACTTAAAAGTATTCCAGTTCTTATTCAATAGCTTTTCTGACTGGCTGATGGCATTATTTGTATTCTCATTCTCTAATTCTCAAATTTTAGTCTATCATGAGGGAAACTGGAACTCAAGGCAATGCATCAATTTCTGATGTACAGTTTTCACCTATGCTGGCTGAATAAATATCTTGAATTTTGAAACAAGGGGAAATGACTGGCAGTAGAATGGATAAACTGATAGTGATGGGAATGGGAATAAAGTGCCTTCACTATTTACAAAGATTGCAGGTTCTGCTAAGAAAGGTCTTTTAGTGTAGTACCGTATGTTATTCAAGATTCCCATATTGATGTAACTTTCCTTCAAGTAAAATGCTCCCTAATGATACTGTTCTTACAGATATTTTCTAGAAAATTTATCCACAAGTCACAACTTGCATTTAGGAAGGTGTCAGCTGTGTGCAATACACCTCTAGAGGTACCTCTAGAGGTACCTCTACTTAAATCAGGAAAAACATGTTAATGGATGTAAAAGTAACATCACCTACCCTTTCTTTTGGGTATTTGCCAAAGAAGTCAGGATGTACTGCAAACAGAAAAGGACGTAGAGCCTCTGATGTTTGGGCCTGGGTGAGTCCTCTGCAACTTGTCACTAAAGGGTTGGATTTCTTATTAACACTGTAACCAAGAGAATGTTCACAGAATACAATCAATTTAAAATACCAACAATAAAAACTACTTCTTTACTTTTACTAACCTTTTGCTTGCAGAAGTAAAGTAACAAACTTATTAAGATGTGAAAGAACTATGAAATTCAATAAGACAATGAACTAGTCTGGTGTTACTCAACCTTAGTTTTTGGCCCAGGGGATGACACCCTAACATGCTACCCCATAAATAATTTTACAAACCACCTTGTATTACAGAAAATTTAATACTTCCAAATTTCCACATGCTTTAAGCTAGGCCTACATAAGAAGCATATATGGTCATCCCTTGCTCCTCCGCACCAATCATGGCCATAAAGTAGCTCAGAGTTGAATAGTGTTTACCTTCCATAGCTTTATACTGTAGGGCTGTACAGAACTATAAAGGCCAGTTCATACTGTACTTTCAAATTTTCAAGCTCTATAAAGCTAAAAGAACCATACAGCATGGTCATCCCTTGCTCTTCGTGGCCAATCACGGACATAGCTCAGAGTTGAACAACTGATGTTCAACTTTCATAGCTTTATAGTGCTATGATGAAGTATAAATCAGCCTTTAGGCCTCATATATCTGAGCACATTTGCACATCAGAACTCATGATTTTAATGTTTGTAGGTCATACTGTAGGCTTCAAAACACTGCACTTTAATTGTCTACAAATCTATGTACAGTATCTCTAATGCAATCAAACACATCTTCACTAAATTTAATAAAGATGCAGATACAAACAGTTATTTCATACCAGTGTGGGACTGAAATAAAATAACTTTATTTTGAGATGAGATGATTCTATACCAGCAAGAAACTCTTGTTCATGTGATGAGGGGACAAATCAGAATTCCTTATGAAACTGCTGTGCTGGCAAATGTGTGTGTGTACAAATGCCCAATTGGTGTGCTTCATAGCTGGGTGATGCAATTTATGCTACTTTGTGCATACCAATAGTTGGGACTTGATATGCAGACTGAGAGGGGACACCACCACATTTTTTTTTGTATCCCAACTATTCATTCATTCACCTGTCAATTACAATACAACTCCCTCCACTCCTCCTGCCCTACAGATCCATCTTGACAATTCCTAGGGTGTATGAACACACTGCACAATTTCCAGACATACTGTATTTATGATGAGTTCTATACCAGTCATTATAATATCAACACTAGAACATTTCTTCATTGCTTGTTCAGGGCCTCCCAGAAAACACTTAAAAATTGTGAGTAGGAATAAAGATTCACATGAATACAGCTCGTTTTACAGCATAGACCCTGGATGTTGCAAATTACAACCCTACCACTTCAGAATTCCTCCTTATAGGCTACAATACCCGAAAAATATCAATCTTGAACCATCATACAGTCAGAAAAATACCAAGAACAGAACATCATGCTGTACATGACAGGTCCATAGGAAACATTTCAATCAGAGAAAACTGTTTATTGCAAGCAGTTTTCACATACATAGGCCTAATGGAATAGATCAAATACACAATTTTAGGTAAAAGCTACCCTGATACAATCTGCTTTCAAAGAATAATCCTTGAAAACCACTTTAACTTGAAAGAAACATTCCATTATTGCTTTTAAATTTTAAAGTTTATATCCTTTCACAGTAGAATAAATGGTAATGTTGCAGTTGTTGGCATTTTGTCAATGTGCACATGCTTCTCAACTGCAAAACAAGAAGACTGGGAAAAGACATCCAAACATAAAATATGAGACAGTCTGATATAACAGCAGTGGTTGCTAGGTAAACTGAGGATACTGACAGTTACTCTGAGATATCTACTGTAAGCGAATGTCAACTGACCAGACACAGATGAGGACAGGCCCAATATGGTACTTCTGTCACATCTAACCACAATACAGATACCACAAATTCACTTAAAGGGATTTGCCAGAGACAAAACTTAGTTAAAAAAAAAAAAAGTTGAGTTAAAAAAAATGCAGAAAATTTTTCTCTCTTAGATGGGGAAAACTGCATCTCAATAGCTTATAAATACCATTTGGAAGATGCTAATTTTCAAAGAAATACAATATTTTCTCAAGATGAAGTGCATTATGGGAAATCTGTGATGTCATTGTGGGACAATAATTTGACATAGAATTGAATTTCTTTATGATATTGATGCAGCTGTAGGAAATATTTAGCAACTTGTTGGTTATGCCCTACTGTACATATGGTTTAGATTTGTGCTAAATGGAAACATTCAAACATTCAAACGGTATCAAATTTCAAGGACAAACAGGACATTCAATTATAAGGAAAAACAAAAGGAATTTGAGGCAATATGACCACTTTACATAACATTCTGTGACCATGAAGAGAACTGGAGGTATTATTTGACAAAAATAAGCACTCTTTAATATGAGATATCTCGAGTTAGGAAAAAGAGTATTGCTTCGGGGTTTGGAGGGCACGAACTAGAATTTTTTTCCCCTTTTACATGAGACCCTTGTGAAATGCCACTGGAAAATGCCTTTAAATGTACAGTACTGTGCAGTTAAGTAAACATACAGTATTCAATCACAGATAGAGAATATCACTTTTTTTTTTTGTTAAACAGCAGTTATGTTTATAGAAATCAGTTAAGGTTTGGGAACGGGTCTTTGAGCAAACCTTCAAGTGTAAGTGGTTGTAAGAACTGAGGCTATTAAGTCTTCATACTCCCAGTAAAGAACTCATTTCTATTCTCACATACAGAGACTTGGTATCAGCATGTGTACTGTGGCCTCACAGTCTTGCATACTTGTACACTCTTTTAGTCTAGAAAATGCCTTCTCAGCCTTTCTCTCCTTCTCCAGTACTATGTATTAGTGCTGCAGTGCATACTGTATGCACTCTTTTGTAATACATAGTACTGGTACCACAGAAGACAACATTCTACAATTTTAAAAATTATACCTTCTCCCGTTCCTTGCTGTTCACATTTTTTTACTTTTTAAAATCACTGCCAACTTTGAACCATATTTTCACACCAATCTTACCTCCAGCTTATAGTGCACAATGTATGAACACATTACTTTTACATTCACACAATTTTACATGGTAATACTGTACTGTAAATACCAAAGTTGGACTTACCAATCCTTCAGTATTCAAATTGCCAATAATGCATTAAAGTACTTTTAAAGTCTGGCACAATACATTACTTCTACAGTGGTTTAATTTAGTTTTTGTGAGTCTACACCACAGCGCCCACAACTTTTTCCCAAACAACCAACTATTTAGAGGATATATGGTGTGAAGCACAAGCAAACTGATGATTGGTTTCTTTCATGAGTGTACCACACATTTGGCTTTTACTGCAAAGTAAAAAGTATTATTTGTCCTTAAGGTGACCTCTTATCTCTGTAATCTATTAAACTAGCCTTGCAGATACTGTAATCTATTTAATTAGCCTTGCAGATACTATACAAAGGTACTATATGTGACCTTTTCTACAACAAACAGACACCTCTCTTTCTTGTTTGTGTGAGTGTTTCTACACAGAATTACATAGCTATGTATACATTAAAACAGCCCTACATATACAAAAAATGATTTTGAGGTAAATCCCATAAAATGCCTTCTTTTATAACCAATGTGTGCTTCTGCTGACTAAACCTGAATTATACTTGACATGTACGGTATTTCTTGTCACTGCAGATAAAGACCATCAGAAGTAGTTCAATCTATAAGTAAGTATCCTGTGGCATATGCAACACACACTGCCATTTTCCAGGCAACTATCATTACTGTACATTCCCTCTTCAACAAAAGCTCAAAATTTCACTCAACAGCAGATTTTAAGCAGCACCCACACTACAAGTAAGCAACACACAGTGCTGTTTTCACAGCAATGATCATTACTGTGCACTCCCTCTTCAACAAGAGCTCAAAGATTTCACCCAGCAGCAACTTTTATGCAGCACCCACACTACAAGCAAGCACAGCACTCTGTTGTCCAAGCCACACCAACTGTGTGGAAGTTCTATGGTAGGATGAAGGATAAGGAAAATATGATGGGGCAGGAAAGAAGGATAGGACTAGGCTTCATAATGGACTGATCCACTTAAAATGTTTTATGCAAACAAAGGGAAATAATGTATTTAAGGGAGAAATTTAG
The DNA here is from genome assembly GCA_009936505.3 of Holothuria glaberrima. NCBI lineage: Eukaryota > Metazoa > Echinodermata > Holothuroidea > Aspidochirotida > Holothuriidae > Holothuria > Holothuria glaberrima. The sequence goes on along the minus strand of WURT03227831.1, from coordinate 3,393 downwards.
TGTTTCAATTTCGTATCGCAGTTTTGAGAATTTTTTACTTCTTTTGAGCAAATAAAAAAAACTACTGGTTTAAACCGAATGCACACGGACGACAGAAACACGAAACGCGAAACAAAAAACACAACGCAAACCAAAATTAGCGTTTTTGTCTTACACACGTTTAGCTTAACACTTGTTTCACGAATCAAATAGTGCTTGTTGTGCTAAACGTTGTTTCGCGAAAACACAAAACGTGTTTTCTGTCTCGTGTTTCACGTTTTCTGTCATCAGTGTGCGTTCGGCTTTACACACAAGAAAGTGCTATACATTTTTGAATTTTGTGTAGCAGTTTGGCCAGCTTAAATAGCAAACTGCAATGCAATACTGGATAAATTATTCCTTGTGTTTGAGGCACAGAATTCATATTTACTTTAAAAACAGTGATTTAATGATATAGAATGATCTACACAACACAAAATTAGGCAAGTTTATTTTTCCCCAAAATAAGATTTTCACAGAAGGAAATTCACTGCTTCATTAGCCAATGAATAAATTGTTCACCCAAACCTTCAAATTTTCAAATGATGCAACATAAAGGACACCAGAAATATATGATATTATTGGGAAGAAAAGGCTATTGCCAGTTTATTGGTGAGCCAAAAGGCATTTAAAATGTTGATATATAACTAGTCTCTTTATTTGAAGTGATGTACAATGTCAATGATGATGAACAATGTAATGCAATATTCCCTTTAACATTCACAACACTGTAGCCAGCATTGTTCATTTATGTAATAGGATAAAGCCTGGACATTACTAATTAAACACAACTGTAAGAATGTCTGAAGATATAAAATTATGACATCTAACTTTTGGTCATGATGCTAATGTTGACCAAAATTAACGGTGCATTTTAAGTCAATTACAGTACCTTTTGAAATTGAATCTAGCGAATTAATTTTGTCCTGTTACTGTTTGAAAATTCACTTCCCCTTTCTGCAGGTTACTTACTATATTTACAGATGTAAGGCTTTGAGACTTATAATGGGGTGCCACAATGAGTGTTGTTTAAATTATTACTTTCAGTTGGTACTGACCACAAAATAAGTAATGACCTTAAAGGGGTTGCTCTTTAATAATACCAACACACTGCAATGCTGCATGAACTAGTTCCTTCTTCCTGGTTTTCCATATGAAGTTTACATTTCATAACAACACTGTTCAAAGTTTTAGACTGTCTTTTGCAAAGTGGTAAAACTGTGTAGCGATACAAACTACACAGTACTGTTGGGTTTATTAAAAGGAACTGCTGGGTTTTTCATTTCCTACATGGTATTCTCTTCATAATTATAACTGATCACTTGCTTCACTCTCTACTCAACCAAGTACATTCCAGGGTGAGGAAAGAAAATACCACAACAGAAGTAAAATCTCATTTCATTAATTTTCAATCATCGTCTCATACTGCGGGAATTATTTTTCAATTTTATCAGCCCTTGCTATGGTAAAATGAGACAAACTGCAAGACTTGAGTAAATGTTAAAGGTGGCAGAAAGAGGCATAATCAGACATTTATTGAAAATTTTCTCTCCAAGGAGCACAATCAATGAATAAATATTCCATGGACAACTTCAAGCATTAAGGTTATTATTACAGCTGCTGTGCCTTGCTCAAAGTTCCTTCTCCAAGAAGAGATATTACAGTGCTCACTGCCTGCCTTGTTTGAGTTATTACTCTAAGGTACAATGAGCAGCAGCTCCCTGGTATTATAAATTGTAAGGTGAAGTGTGTCACATGAGAGATGTACTGGTTTTATCTACTGTCTCGCTTCCCATGCCATGGAAACATCAGTACTTCAGTTCTCTAGTAATCATGATGACATCCTATGTAAGATGCATATAGCAGAATACATATCGATTGTTCCTGATAGGGGGACTGGGCTTCCTGTAGGGAAAACTGGGTGTTGATTGCAATTTTGAAAGGCATATACTTGCCAAAAACACTGCCTCAATGGTAAAACATAAGAAATGACCAAACACTGGTTACAATAACCAGGAACTGATGACTGGAGATGTCTACGTCATTGATCAAGCGAATCAGTAAATCTACAGTAAGTAGTACTAGAAGAGCTTATTTGACCCAAAGCCCACAAAACTTAAATCTGTGGTTCTAAATTTATACTTTTAAACCATCTATTAAACACCTCTGAGTGGCTCAAATCTGTCACTGTTTACAATAAAATATTGGCTAGATAAACTACATATACATAAAACAGAAAATATTAACTTCCGTATTACCCTAATATGAAATGCTACACTAAACAGAATAGATGTGCGCAGAACCTATACTAAAGAAATGTTATTGCATGTCGGTTCAAGTACATGCATGATATGAAGCTCTTTTCAGTACAGTAGTAGCAGATACGGTGGAACAGGTAAAATTTAGAAGTTACATTTTATGAATCCCCTACACTGGTAACAATAGAGTGATATGTGCAACACACATCTGATATAACATTGAATGGTGCTAGCAGTTTACATTAAATTATACTTTTTCAATGTTACGTGTACCCACAACAGCCAAGCACAAGCTAAATATTCAATTCTTGCTTCAAGAAGCTAAAAAACCAGGGCTCATAAAGAGTTTTGAATGCAAAACTTTTGCTACAGGAAAGTTCAGTACACATACTGTAGGCCTACAGAACACTGGTTACTGCAGTGGGCCACAGGGAGCTAAAGTGATTTTTATTTTTGTTACATGGGTGTGCTTATAAGTGAAATGTGTGCTTCATGCCCATTTCCCACTGCACACAATATGATATGATGCAATACTATACGGCATATGACACAATAACAAGAGGCCAATGGGCACTGTGGTTTCTTGCTGAAACTGGGCCATGAGCATACTGTACAACAAAATAAACTACTGAAATGTGAAGTTTCCCTTTGACTCTGGTGACTGCTATCATGACCTTCAAAGTTTTTTTTCAGAGTAGCTTAAATGCTGGGATATATTTTATACTTCACATGGTGCTGCATTAAATCCAGTACAAAACCACAAAACCCATATGGTTTTCTACTGGATTTAATGCAACATCATGTGAAGTATATAAAATCTATCCAAGCTTCCTACACTGTGAACTGATATTGCGTTTAAAAAGGTTTTGAGAGTTTGACATCTAGTGACTCCATATGAACTTTGACCTCCAAAAAAAAAAGTATTTTTCCCACCATAAAGCATCCACATACTATCATAAGTATGAAATCCATCCAAGCTTCCTACCTTGAGATACTGTGTTAAAAATTTAACATTTTCAGTATTTGACCCCAGTGACCCTAGATGACCTTTGACCTCCACCACAAATGAAAGGATCAATCTTCTCACCATAATGCATCCACATACCAAGTATGAAAT
>WURT03227721.1:0-26575 GCA_009936505.3 Holothuria glaberrima | reverse complement strand
ATGATGATGATGATGATGATGATGATGATGATGATGATGATGATGATGATGATGATGATGATGATGATGATGATGTTTGAACTTGAAGGGGAGGGCTTTCGTTAGGGACCGTGGGCAATGCTATGGACATACAACGGTAATCTACAATCGGGGTACTTGAAACTTTGAGGGCTGCAAAAATTTAGGAACAACGCTTTAAAAAATGAACACGGGGTGGGGCACTGCTAATGAACTTGCTTCAGTCATCACCTAGTGGCTACCCGCCGATCATGGAATTGGATAAAGTCCGAGGAAGCTGCCATAGCACATTTTACGTTTGCTCGCATACCACTTAGTAAGTGACGTCACCTCCTCTTCACTTGAGATATTGAATTGCAGGATAACGAACCCATAGGCGTTGCTAGAAGGTGACTAGGTAGCCCCTAGTATATTCTTTCAGTTTTGGGCCGTCCTTTTGGTCTACTGCAATGGAAAAAGCGTGGGGTCCTTTTTATGGGGTCCTTTTTTACAGGTTTTTCACAATATGAGTGAGTCAACTCAAGGTTAGCTCTTGCCTACGTAGCAGGCTGTACGGCATATTCCTTGTTCAGTCATGCATGATGTGTGGTTTGTGAAGCCTTCAAGGGTTACTGAACAAACCGAGTCCGCTCCTTGAGGTAGGATAGCGCTGGATGGCCCAAACACTGGCTAGACTACATGATCCTGGATAGCTCACATTAAACTTTTATGATGGGATTTGCACAAGCGTGGAATTTCAAGTTAAACGTCCTAGTGAAACTCCAAACCTGTGCCACACTAGCAGTGCTTGGTACAAGTTGGCTTGAGCAGAAAATATGTTATCTTCATCTCTTGATATCCCGATACCCGCACATCATACACTTGCCAATTAGTTGAAATAAAGGTTCATACGAATACGTAGCCTACATTAAAATCTCTTCTACATTCAAAAAAGTAAAAATTGCCACGAACCATTCTCTCGGTGGTCTACTATGATATCGTAGTTTAAGGCAAATCTCAAATTCTTTTATATTTTCCTAGGGCAGACCAATGTCGAAAGGGGGACAGCCCGATATTCATAAGGTTTTTTTTATTCATAAGGTTCATTGTTCACATGTGTCGTTATTCATAACATGATGAACGGCAAAAATAAGGTTCGTTGTTCAAAAGGTTCGTTATTCATAAAAATTAATGATAAAAAAGGTTCATTGTTCACAAGGTTCTCTATTCCCTAAAAATTCGACTAGTCTCTTCGAAAGGCCAATTACAACCAATCTAGATAGAACATATAAAAACGCTGTCAACATGTTGTAGACAACACATTGGCCTATCAACCCTGAGAGTTGGAAGCGCACCCTGCCACGAGATACAGGAAAAGGGCTTTTCCCATATTTTGAATATTGAACCTCTTTTCTTATTATAAATAATGAACCTTTTTCCTATTATGAATAACGAACCCTTTTTCCTATTATGAATAACGAACCCTTTTTCCGATTATGAAAAACGAACCCTTTTTCCTATTATGAATAACGAACCCCTTTTCCTACTATGAATAACGAACCCCTTTTCCTGTTATGAATAACGAGCCCTTTTTCCTATTATGAATAACGAACCTTTTTTCCTATTATGAATAACGAACCCTTTTTCCCATTATGAATAACGAACCCTTTTTCCGATTATGAATATTGAACCTCTTTTCTTATTATGAATAACGAACCTTTTTTCCTACAATCTAAAAAATGTTGTGTAGAATTTACAACAGTGACATTGCTGTGTGACGACTAGTCCACCTATCAACAAATGTGTAGATTACACATGTTTGTGTAATAAATTTACACAACATGTGTAATTTATACACATGTTGTGTAAATTTATTACACAAACATGTGTAGTTTCTACACATTTGTTGATAGGTGAACTAGTCGTCACACAGCAATGTGTAAATTCTACACAACATTTTTTAGAGTGTATTATGAATAACGAACCCTTTTTTCCGATTATGAATACTGAACCTCTTTTCTTGTTATGAATAACGAACCTTTTTTCCTATTATGAATAACGAATCTTATGAACAACGAACCTTTTTTCTACGATTATGAATAACGAACCCTATGAATAATAAACCTTATGACTAAAGAACCTTATGAACATTGACCCTTACGAATAAAAAAACCTTATGAATATCGGGTAGACCCCGTCGAAAGAGTAGCCTTAGAAAATGTAAGACAAAACAGCACCGAACAGGTTTTCATAGATGCAAATAGAAAAGGTGAACGTTGTTGAGAAGCGCGAAGAGATAAACTTTTTTTAACAATGTTCCCGGCGGACAACCATCCCCAGCCATGACAATTACCCCCCCCCCCAGAAAACGTCCTACTCTACCAGAAAATATGGAATCGTCCTGGGTGGAAATTATCGGTGGCAAATTGACTAGGCGGAGGGGTTATTAAGAATGCAACCATTATAGGTGAGTAATACATGTCCGCCGGACGGGCAATCCGAGGAGAGAATTGTCCGGGAACCTTTAGCAGTTTAGGATGTATTGAACCCTACACTGTGTGCTATATGTAGGTCTATAGGCCTACTTTCTAGTATATACTGTAGTCTATACAGGCCTATAGGGAAAACTACACTGTGAGTGCAAGCTATCTGCACTACTATAACCAATATATTAACAATGCACCAGCAGTTAAGTGCTTAAGTGTACAGAAAAGTGTACTTTTCCACAGATAGGAGGAACTACATTGGTTTCGAGTACCACTTGACGTAGTTTGGGTAGTGGAGGGCTGCATAGGCTAACTTCGGTTCATTTTTGTTTATATTTCATTGAGCGAGTATTGAAGTATTTTATGGCATTCTGTAAAACCCTACCATGATCAGAAATCAACAGCGGCACGCAGTGTGTTATGGTCGAGAACACTTCCTAAGCAGAATTAGCTGCAAAGGTATTTCGTGACAGTGTAATTGTTTTGCCTTTTCCTCAAAACAATCGTGGATCTGTCCGCATCTTTCTTGTTGATTGATTTCGTTTGTGAACTTATTCATCAACTTTCACCCATACGAACCGAGCTTTTGAAGCACGAAATGGAATCTTTGTAATCAAATAAAAGGGAGACATTAAATTTCTCTCCCCTACTGAGAGGATCTTGTGACATCATCGTTAAAGCGACACAACGAGAAACCCAGAATACATTGGACCGAAAGAGTCTTGCAGTACCAGGAAGTTGTTATTTGACAAATAGAGTTAGTAGCTATTTGACAAATAGCAACTCCCTAGCAGTACACAGAACAATTCTACCATCAAACCCTTCATTACGTACCAGGCTGTACGACATATTCCCTTGTTCAATCATAGCCTACCCCTTTGCATGGTTTGGGAAGCCTTAAAGGGGACTGAGAAAGCACTCGAGGGTCACAAAGATCCACGTCGATCATCACACTAAATTTCGTTTCGGCACTGCATTTTTTTAGGTGGTGGTGGTGGGGAGGGAGGGGGGTTAGGGTTAGGGCGTCCACGAACAATATAGGCCTACTAGTTAAGTTCTTCGCACCAGGGAGAAGGATAGCACTGAGGCGTCCGTCCCTTGAGGTGCAAACTTGCATCTCTCTAGTTATTTCAGTAAGGAGAGAAGGGAAAGAAGTTAAAAAAAGATGATCAAAATCTAAGGTGTGACCCACATTAATCACACCGTTGAAACAGGGAGTTGCTATTTGTCAAATAGCAACTATCTGGTAGAAGTTTCAACAGACGTCAGCGTATTAATTCAAAACATTACTGTTTTCATAAACAAATCGCTCTACTTCCGGTTTTAAATGTAATAGGCGGTCGCCTCAAAATTTGCTTTGAAAAATCAGTAAACTCTTGCAAATCTCCTCTTATTGCATTACAATCACCTGTGAAGAAATTTTGAACATAACTATTACAAACAATTGGTAAAGCAAGGAGAAATTAATTCTTCTTGAATATCACAATTCACTATCAAAAATAATGTCACTTGATCAAAATAGGCCATTCATGAACTAGAGTGATGAGGCATACTAACTCTAATTGGGGTGACTGCATTTTCCCTTTAAGTTAAATTTGAAATTTTCCTGGAAATGCGAGACTTTCTCCTTTTAGTTGTTTTTAATTCATCATAAGATAAGATACTGATTTTGAAAATTAACTAATTCATGGTAAAAAAAAAAACATTTCATCTCCGTGCACAATAGTTCAAATATAGAGCAAGCGAAACACTGCTTATGCTTAACAATTTGGGTTTAATTCGAAACCAGATTTACGTCAAAGCTCTGACAACTTTAAAACTTGAAATATTTTCCTTTCTATGAATTTATAGATAAACAAGCTACAATCATCTGAGCCAGATTGAAACACTTTTCGCAGTAGTCAAAGTGAATCGCTTTAATTAGATCTGTCGCGTCATTTTTGAAGGGTTGTTGTTAAATTTAGAACAATACGTCAGTGTAATCTTACACGAGTAAATATACGGGCGGTTCAAGACCCTTCATACGTAACAGTTGTTATCATACGACCACTCCTTGAACAGCTCGTGAGAACAATGCTTAAAAAAGATAACAATTTCTCTCGAAGACAATGCTGTTGTATTTATTTTATCACACTAAAGTAAACCGCTAATTAATCCACATTTCTGTTTGATGGGTTAGGAACGGGTAGGTTTATTTCAGTGACAAGTGTTTTCTTACGTGAAAATGCTTGCAAATGTCGTTAGACATTTAAAATGGAAACAGTTCCTAATACTTCTAAAAGTTGCGTGAAGATTATAGAAAAACACACCGACAAAACTAATAACAGAGAAATCCACCTCTCAGCGGGTATAGATGTTTGTAAAGCTTTGTAAACTTTTATTTAAAATTGGGGCGGAATATATTTATTTAGATGAGATGACTAGTTAACGACACGGTGGATTTATCTTTTTTAGCTTCCAACAGCCTTACAACGTTGGTGTCACTAGTAAGTTCGGTGACAACTGCCACGCAAATCTAAACAAAACCGGGGTGAGAGATAAATCATACAATGATAGCGAAGGAAGGGAAAATGCACCGACTTTTTTTTATAGTTCCCTAGAAGGAACTTTCTTCGTCATTTTACGGAGGCACACGTCGTCTTAATGTGCGTAAAGAGAATCTCAAACGCTCGACGTAACCCTCTGAGGTCAGAGGTTACATCAACAGGTCTAGAACCCCAACAGACTCTGTCATTTTGACTAAATAAGGAATTGTGAAATTCGTTGAAAATGGTCGGTCATCACGAGGGTTTCAAGCAACTCCCTGGTTACTCATGATGTCAGTAAATCGGAGACATCGTCCTTGGTTGTAGAAAACATGTGAAATGAGCATATGTTTCGAATTTGTAAAATAAATTTGTATGTAATAACATGAAACGTGTCAATAATTCGGAGCAACGAAGTTACAAGTCTTCAGACCTATAGAGCTCTTTTCCACGGCGTTGACGTGTTTATTAACACGTGTAATGATGTTCTACAACTTTCGTTATTAGGTTGTATTTTGTTTTCCCCAAAAATTGAAAATATTGTTCGCCCGGAAACTGGTCTAAGATAAGCATGACACGTCACAGCGGAGGTTGCATATTGGATTTATCAGCACAAACTATTTTCAGACATATATTTTCTTTTGTCTTGATTTTGAAAGTGTAAATATGTTTTAAATCTTCCATAAGCAGATTAAACCTACATTCTTGGAATAATAATACAAATAAAAATAATAATTTTGGGTGTGTATCAGGGCAGGGTGAGACCTCTTAGCTCCTAAATTTTGGCCTTTTCTAGAATAAGTTTTGCCCTTTCTCCGACACAAATAATAGTTACATTTTGAAGAAAAACTTCAAACTGAACATGATTGTGATTTGTAGCCCCAGTAAGTTGTTCCAACGGCCTGAATTTAGGTACAACGTGGTCGTCTATACGGGTAGGCTGCAGTCATCACTACCGATAATGCAGTAAATGTTGCTATGAGTTACATCCAATACCGTACTTGGCAATGAATGTTGTGCTTCCGTTGTCATCAATTTCAAAGGAACTTTTCACGCTATTACTAACTTAGGGATACCGTCATCACATGTGATCTCACAAACTACCGGTTTCCGGTATATCTTGATATGCCGATAAATCATATGCATGATTCTACAGCAGTATTCTCTCAAGCCTGTTTTACTTTATGATTTTTTGATTTACCCTTGATGCAATCTTTGTGTTCTGTAAAACATAATACAAGACCGAAAAGTAGGGAAATAAGATGAATTCATGGAACGGTATCTATAACTGATGTTGCAATAATAAAGACTGGTGACTGCTACGACTGTTTATACACTGTAAAAACAGTGTTTATGAATTAAACACTTTTCTAAACACTTTGTTGCCCCCACTTTGGAAACACGTTTAAACTCTAAACATGTTCAGGATTTAAACATATGATGTTTAGGAATTAAACGCACAGTGTTTAGGAATTAAACATGTGTGTTTAGCATTGCAACATGTTTCCAAAGTGGGGGCAAAAATGTGTTAAATCCCTAAACACGCTTTTTAGAGTGTAGGCTTGATACCAGGTCTGTATCCGAGTCAAGCTAACCAGATTCCGAGCGTAATTCCAGTTCCAGTGACCACCACTCTGGGAAAATTCCGAGTTTACAACAATCGGAGCCAGTCCTGATTCCGGTGTCCTCAATTCCAGGCCCCAGTTTCCTGGCCAACTCCGATAACTTGACAAAGTAGAATATCATACAAAAACTATTCACGCTCTTTTCAAGTACGTGTCATTGTAAAGGTGATTTTAAGGAATACGGTATGTTTGATAGTGTGGTCCGCTCTTCCATAAAGTTGACTGTGTGGGACCATTCGTGTATTCATTGTGCAAAAATGTAACTCATGCAGTAGTGAAACTCATTTTATGGACTCGGCTGGAATCGGCTCTGCGTTCAGCTGTAGTGTATTCTGGACCAATTTCTATTCCGGGATCTCCCATTTCGGGCCAATTCGGAGTCCAGTAAAACAAGGACCCGAGTCGGTGGTTTGGGAAGCTGAGGAGCTGAACAAACATAGTCCGCTCCGCGGGGTAAGTCCGGACTAGAGCGTTACAGGACGGCTTGATGACCTTGACTTCGATACATTATATGTTTGCTGACAATTTGTTGCCTCACAGTTGATCGTTTCACCCCTTACTTATTTAGTTTATTGGCGGCATTGACTGTTCAAGGAAGTCATAAACAACTTTTTTTTGTCGTTAAATTTGTTCTATTCTTGACACGGAAGTATAAATAATTCTATTTTGCAATCACCTCTTTCAGTCTTTGAGGGAGTTTCTTGTAATGTTTTTAATGTTATTGCTTCATCCTTAAGTAAGCTAAATCAAATTTAAAGACAAAGAAATGCTAACATAGAATAAAAATATGATGAACAAACATGTAAATAGTTTGAAATTAAATATGCAGCATCATGTATAAGTTGAACTATCATGCACAGCCTGTTTGTCAGAACAGGAAGTTGGAAAAGTTGCAAAGACATGTCCGATTGTCTTAGCCTGACGTACTTACAACACTTACACAATCACAGTAAAGTGGGAATAAAATGGTATTGGCTCTTTTGAGTGCTAGTCTCCTTGTGTTTCTCCTCCGACTAGTTAATCTTTGTATATACTTTCTTTATACCAGGAAATTTAAACGAATTATACAGATGTCGGATTTGTATTGTCATTTTGTCTGTTATTCCAATTGAGAAAAATGTGCCAAAATTTCTTTAATGTAAACAGGCTACCTTTTGTTTCTCACTGAAGTTGAAATAATGGACGCAAAAAAATGTTTGTGGTTTGATTATACTAGTGTTCCAGGCCACTTAAATTGGGGACTGATCTCTTTGCCTGAAAGTTTTATGCAAACAAATTTTCGTTATAGTTTGCTCGGAAAGTGGCATGTTTTGATGGGGCCATATGGGGCCTCATGCGGTCATGTCAACTATGTTTAATTTGATTTCTTCTTTACATTTAACGTGCTTGTCAGGACGTAAGGCTGCCATGTTGCAATTAGTACGGTAGCCTGTAGCAATAAATGAATAAATAAATGAAATAAAATAAACTTGTAAACATCATACAACATTTAAAGACACTCTCATCCCCCCCCCCCCCCCCAGACAGTAAAAATTCTCCCAACAAAGTTAACTTCAGGCTCCTCCTCCAGTTCAAACAGAACTTCCTGTCTTAGTACTGTTCACCTCTTAGACAGCCACATTAGCCTGCACTGAGTTTTAATTAATTGCCCCAGGCAATATTACTCCCTGGTCAAACACAGTGTGTGGGATAAATTGTCAAACTCAGTTGACTGTACGATTCATTGTTGACCAACCAGAGTGAAACTGTATTGTTTGAATGAATGTCAATCAAATTGCAGCTATCAACTGTATTTGGACCTATGGAGATAGTCTATATGTTTGGTCAGTTAGCAGGTTTGTTGCAAGCAACTTTCTGTTTGGGGGATGCCATATCTCCTTTAATTAGAGTTTGCAACTTGCAACAAAGGTACAATAGGCATGATATGACGTCACAGAACCACAACAAAAATAAATAAATAAATGAAATGAAATAAACTTACGAACATCATACAATACTTAATAAGAACTTGCAATTTGCAACAAAGGCACAATAGGTATGATATGACGTCACAGAACCACAACAAAAATAAATAAATGAAACATCGTACAACATTTAATTAGAGCTTTCCATTTGCAACAAAGGTACAATAGGTATGATATGACGTCACAAAACCACAACAAAAAATAAATAAATGAAACATCATACAACATTTTAGTAGAGCTTGCCACTTGCAGCAAAGGTACAATAGGTACCGGTGTGATATGACGTCACAGAACCACAGCAGTACTTTTGAGCATTTGTCTGTTTTGTAGTTACAATCTTTTCCCGTCATGATTGACGTAATGATAAACAATTTTAGTGTAAGCTGCACTATAGGCCTGCTTTTAAATTAACGTAATTCTTAGAAACAATCCATATAGGCCGACATAGAGATCTCTGTTAACAAAAAAAAATGAAAAAGTGACAAAGAGGATATTACAAACTGAACCAGCTATTTGGGCCAGTCTGTGTGACGTTGTACTTGATTCAAAACTTTCTATGAATATGTAAATTTGATCAAATCTTTTATTTCCCTATAGAAAGTATAGGCTTGCAACCACATGTGTCCACTGTTTTAAAATCTAGTGCATACGTGAGGAGCAGCAGGACTTGACAAACCCGCTCGCCATCTAGCCAATTGGCAAGTAACATTTTGCTATGGCGACCTTTCCGTGCACTAGCAGCAAGTGGATTTTTAATGATACTCACCAAATGGCGAGTTGATTTGGAAATTATCGTCGAGACAGGTGAGGTGATGTAAGGAGTGTGATATGCTTGCAACGCCTATCAGTAGTTGTGACATACTAGCTAACTGCATTTAGATCTTACATAAACTAGTTTGTGTGGCGAAGCTTTTTTTTTTTTTTTTTTTTTGCTCCCTCCTCATGGTAAAAATTAAAAACAAAACACGTCATGCATGCTCTCACAACTTCACGAAACATCATTCTGCGCTAAAACTTCTCGTGTCATACATCACCCACATGTCGTGGGGAGAGCAGTTTAATAGATATGTATTGGAAAGTAAATTTTGGTTCGTTGTAGCTGGCTGTACCTGTTTTGGACATTTTTTCGTTTTGGTTGGACTACCTGGCGACATAACCGCGTGGTGTATACCCGCTCGCTCCGGCATCCCGGTCGAGGAGCACCTGTTATCCTGCATACCATGACAACTGAACTGACATGTCACCCCGATATGACATCCCAGAAATAACGACTTATGGGAAATCGACGTGATATCCCAAAAGAAATAGTAATCTACGGGTTTTCGCACTGTCACTGGTTCTTACTGTGTATACAGTAACGGGCTGAACGCATGGCCTGCATGCAACAAATGTAGACATACACGCACTCCTCTGTGTACAACTTTGCAGGTGTTGACGTATAACGGAGCGGAACTTCGTCATCAGTAAGTCGTGTGTGGGACGCCGAAGTACCGTCGGTCCTATGAATGCTATCGGTACTGCAAGAAGGGTTAGTGGAGGACAGAGGGTGCGATATCCCTTTGGGGTTAAACAGTTACTTTATAAGTTCTAAATAAGTACATGATCTAATCGCACAAGGTTTGAAATTTCAAAAAGGGCCATGATAAGTTTGTTACCTATTGTGTCTCCATTTATAGCGAGTCTCTCCATGGTATGTAAATTTTAACACTGCAACTACAAAAAGAGAAAAATGACACCCCCGTCAAAAAAAAAAAATCAACACAATGATATGTTCACTCAGTTTTATGTATTTTCGGAATAGTTTGGGGTTTTCCAAAGACGAGTCCCATTTTTATTTCTTACCCCTGTGCCAGTTTCAGCTCTTAAAGGACAAAACAAAGGCTGCACATCACACAATATAATTGAGTTGGTCTTTTCACTTTGACTATTCGAGCGCTAGTTGTTCAAGGTCATGTAAGCATAGAGATGTATCGCTTTCATAGAATTGATCAACGGAGAAAGGTACCTGACCGTTGATCCAGATCTTAATTCATTGTTGGAAAGTTATATGAACTTGCCAAGTTCGGCGATGGAGAATAAACAAACTAAAAGGGAATCACTATACCACTCTATTACAGGTACGGAAGCGGGTTTTGCTTGGTTAGCATTTTTTCTAACTCCACATTATCAACTGAAGTTGGGACAAAAATCGCCAAACTTAAAGTCTAACGTTTACCTATTGGCAGGCCTTATACAATACCCTACATGTGCGGAAATTCACAATAAGGCTTTTAGACCAACATCATAAGAAAATATGAAACAAAACAAGCAATTGTTGTACGGTAACTTAACAAATATCAATGATTGCAGCTTATAAGGATAATGCTTGAATACACCAGAGTTTAGGGGTTTGGCATTAGAAATCCATCTTGAAGGCATATATAAGTACAGTACTCCAGGACACTTGTGCTGAGAAACTCATGGGTCTTGCATTGCGAAACCTACTTGAACACCATGTGTTGCAGTGTATACAGGACTATTGTTTCGACCCGCGATATTCCTATTGGGAGTCTGGGTCGTTTCTAGCCTGCGGGGCGCCAACGTTTTTGTTGGGGTGGTCCTAAAATTCGGAAGGAAAGAGAAAATTTTGATGCAAAATCATGCAGTTGCCATTTTCGGCAATTTGGGAGGTTATTTTGGCAAATATTGTCACCACAAGTGATATGCTACGCGTCATCTGACGATGGCGCTCCGCGTAGATCACTTGATGGTATGAAGCGCGGGTCACACTAGAGCGATTTCAGATAGGATTACCGTCCGATTTTTGTGATTTTTAGTTAAAATCTTCTCCATCCTTGGTCAGAAGAGCCAAAAATTTGCCAACCTAAGATTTGTATCAGAAGACTATACTACGAAAATAAAATGTAAATTTTGTGACGTCACATCGATAGACAGCATTTATCGGACAAGCGTACAAAAATCGGAATGATTTTCGAACAAATATCGCTCTGTTGTGCGATATAAGTTATATAATGGTAGCAGAACAGTTTATTAGGAGACAAACTAGGATCAGTCATTGATATAGCGTGACCATCCTTAGAACAAAGTCTGAATAAAAAACTATTGGTCCGATTTAGAAAAAAAAATCGGATGGGATTTCGGACTGAAAATCGCTGTAGTTTGACCCGCCCTTAAAACCCTCTGAAAGGTTGACAAGATCACTAACCGGTCGAAGAGAAATTTGCACCACCAAGCAAAAAATTTCAATATACCGTGGATAATGGGTTTCGACCATTACATTAGCCTGAGAGATCGGCAACCTAAAATGTTTGGGAGAGCTAGCTGATTTCATCATAATGTGTCACTAACTTAACTCTAAACGAATTGCACCCAAAACCCATTGAATAACATTCAGGGTCTTCATTTTCAAATTTTTCCAAATTTTCTCAGTTATCACCGGATCTGCAACCGTGGATGCACCTTCGATGATGTGAAGGCTTCGTCCCCTGGATCACCACTGAAGCGCTGTCCCTGACTCCACCAGGGGCCCACGGTGAGCTCCTGGGCCCCTAACGTCTACAGTGGAGCGTTGCACTTCACCACGAAGCCTCCTGCTTTATTTTGGTGTGCCCCTCTCGAGGAACGTTGTACTCACAGTGCCCCCAACTCCGAAAATTCTGACGACGCCATGGTTGTCGGCCCTTTCAAATGTTTACCGAGAGCTGCCGTCACTCTTCGTGAATCTAAACTTGGAAATGACTTGGATACTCACTGCATTATGGATGACTAATATAATCACCTGAATGAAAACAATCCTCCTGTAATCAAGCGTGCACTTGAAAAAGTTTTAATTTGTCAATACGTATTCATCCTCGCCCACGCCAATGCACTCTAGCATTGTTATATCAAGTAAATAAGCCTTTTTAGGATAGATTCACAGAGAGATTCACACAATTTAATGAGCGTTGCGAAACTGGGCCCGCTGCAACACTGCAACTGGAAGGTCTTACTAGCCTGCACACCTGGCCGTAGGATGTATCTGTCATGCAGCATATCTGTGAAATACTATAGTTTGAAGTTAGTTAGATGAGGTTTTACGGCCCAGTTTCTAACCAATTGGTTTAAGTCGGGCCGGCCGCGGCCTTTTTTCCAGTAGTGGCTCACTGGCTGTTTTCCCTACTCCATTGCTTATGCTGAGCACCTAGCACAATGACAGTAGGTTCCATTAAGGTCTTCGGTATGACCCGGCCAGGATTCGAACCCTAGACCTTCCGGCTGCAAGTCGGATGCTCTAACCACCTGGCCATGCAGTCGGCCTACTCAGTGTAGTCTGAAAGTTAGGAAGGCGTGAGCGAATTTCAGGTAGCTACGTAGTGAACGGTATTACCGTACTGATAAGAGTATTTTAAATGGGCTGATTGAGTTGGTGCACAAAAATCATGATTTTTTCACACCTGTTAAGATTTACTCACATCTTGAGAGTAAAAGGTCAAACTAAAAGATTGTGAACATTTGATACACAACTGAAATGGTGATGATAGGGTAATTAATGATAAATATCATTCATTACAAATTTGTGACCAGACCCTTTTTACCATTACGTATTAATCATATGCAATCCCTGTCCACAAAAACTAGTTTTTCACACATTTTCAGTTACTGTAGGAAGCGATACATTAGTAATAAGAAACATTGTCATATGCAATGATTTCTTTCAAACTCGTCACAAAATAATCAATATCAACTCAATGAGCCCCTTTAAATGGTTGCCCGCTTGGCGGGCGTGTATGAAGGTAATTTAAATGGTAAAATAATCAGGGAGCTGTCTTCCAGCTCCCTGATGTACTGTTTCTTCCTGAAGTGTAATACGGATAATTGTGATCATCTACATTTCCTGTGTATCTTACAAAGAGGGTGCCCTTGTGCACGGAAGCAAGATAACCGCTATATAGGTTATATGAACCACCTCAACCGCTTTCATGATTTTGAAATTTGAGCCATTGGTCAGTGACATTTCACAAATCCCACAAGCAGACCGTAGTCAGACAACGTGTCGGTGGAAGGGGGTAAATTGGATAGCTTCGGGGATGAGGAGGGGGGGGGATATGTTAAGAGAGTTAGAGTTAGATGAGGTTATACGGCCGTTTCTAACCAATTGGTTTAAGTCGAGCAGGTCATGGCCTTTTTCCAGTAGTGGTTCACTGGCTTGTTTTCCCTACTCCATTACATATGCTGAGCACCAAGCACAATGGCAGTAGATTCCATTTTTAAAGTCTTCGGTATGACCCGGCCAGGATTTGAACCCTAGACCTTCCGGCTGCAAGTCGGATGCTCTAACCACTTGGCCATGCAGTCGGTCTGTGGGATATGTTAAGATGAATCAAGGCACTTATAATTGTAGTTCTCAAAAATTTGCTATAGGGAAGCGAATGATAACAGGGGGACCTCCCTCACCTCCTGGAATGGCCAACCCACTATTGTGGTCTTAGAGACCGTTAAATCATTGAACCAGCCTAATTCCTGAATTCATGAGTGACCCAACGAACGTCCCGGATCTGTCATAAATTTATGTCAAATCGTACATCCACTTCAAGTAATATCGTTGACTACAGTATTGTAATCAGAAAAATTTCCAACTATCGAAATAAACATATCTCAGAGCTCAATATAGTCTATGCATAATGGTGCCATTCATGTTTATCGTAGAAACGTAGAGAAACAGAAGATAACTTGTTTGCTCTTAGTTCTGCCCTAATACACAAGACCTATAAAATATGGAACATTCTCTTATACAAAATGTATGGTACTTGTAACCTTACATTATGAATATCCTATTTCTAAATCATTATACAAGGGCCCCTACTTTCGTAGTAGTATGTCGTGGTACAGTGTGTCTATTAGCACTATCTCTACGGTGATGTACAGTTGTTAATATTTACAAGAGTTTCATAGGCTATGTTTGCATCCCGTCCTATACAAGGTCTGTTTTCCACCTAGTTAATGATACACTGTTTACAATTGAGTTACACTCATCTCAAAGTAAATAGTAAGTGGCCTCCCACCGCGACGCTCTTTAAACTAATATGACTCTTTGAGAATAAACTGACTATGCCCTTAGTTATTAGGATACACCCTTAACTTTTAAATCCATCAAGTTTGAAATGAAACAAAACAGACAAGAATGAAAGTGTAACCAATGAATTAATCATTATCAGTGTCATCACGATCCCTCACGATGACGTCATTCTGGATTTCAACTTCTCATAACATGCAGAGCGAACTAAAATGAAATCACCGTCGTTCTATCATCGTTCAATTGGTTCTCAACGTAATACATAAATGTACAGCGCTATAGCGTGTTATCTTAATGACTTAGTAGGTGATAAAAGGCTACTGTTTTGTGACTATTTTATCTACTTGAAAAAGCAAATATTCTCTTCGAAAACTGCACAGCTGAAGTGATGGGATCTACCATGCACCAAGTACTTGTTGATAGATTTCACAGGGGTCGTTGCTATGATGTACTGGTCCCATTGAGCTATGTAAGGCAGAGACTCTACGATTTGGGCCTGAAAGGGTACAAGAAGAGGGAACTGTTTGGGTCATTGTAGCCCATTGTATGGGAGGACAACAGGTGGTTGAGTCCTGGGTCAAAATGTTACAAGGTCAAGGTTGTGTGCAGTTTCGTTGGATTGACACCTGTGGGCTATCAAGGAGCAGTTTATCTGCTGTTCGGGTCGAGGAAACACCCAAAATGACAAATGCTGGCACGTACAAGCTCAGGTAAATCTTCAGAAGGGTGCGGTGTAAAGGGCGGAATCTGCAACGGGAATATAAAATGTTAGGACATAATGTGTTGAAGGAAAATTAACCAGTTGACGTCACAGACGGATTTTAAAAGTGAATGCGCCAATTTTGTCATTTTCTTTTTCAAGTCTTTTAGGTCAAAGTGAGGCTAGTTTCGCATGTGACTTTGGCATGCGACTGCTGCCCTGAGAAGACTATACCGTATAAAAATTAGAAAGTTGCAAAGTAGACCCACCAAATAAGGGCTATATGTTTGACCTTAGAGTCGAGGGCTGATTCGGTCACTCCGAAAGAAAGAAAAAGCTGGGACTCGTCAGAATGAAGCTCCTTCCGTGCTATAAAACCCTAAGTCGTCTAAACCCATCTGGTTTCGTATATATGAAAGACTTTCCACACGATCACTTCAAGAAATGCTAATCCATTTAGTGATAACCGGTACCATTTTTATCATGAACTTTATTACTACGTTTTTGTAAATTTCTACGTCCATTTGACCCCATTACCCTGTATGGCGGGACCTGGGGCCCTGACGATTGCTGTTCTCCCTGATTACCGCAACCTGTAAGGTTTTGTATTGCAACTGAATCTGGCAAGTTCCCAACTGCCCAAGGAGCTTTAGTCTGATAGCATTCCCTCCGAAATTATAATTAAAGACTTTCTTTGTTTGTATCTTACCCCTTTCTCGACGACCTCCGTTTTGTATGTATGGTTTATATGTAGAACGTTCAATAAACTCTGGGAAGATAAGTATACATCAAGGTTATAATTCCATTTCTGACTAACTTCAGTGTAGCATGCTCCTGACAGCTTGCCTAAGTAGCAGGTTGTACGGCGTATTCCTTGTTTAGTCATATGCCTACCTTGGAAAGTAGAGAAGCTGAACAGAGTTCGCTCCGCGGCGTACCTGGCAGCTTGAGTCAATCATGCAATTACAGTATACATCAACCTAATTTGTCAGTGTTATTCACCACCGAAAGGAACGTTTTTAAGGGGTGATTGTAGGCATTTAACTAAAACTGAATACATAGACAGAAAACTAAACTGACTTTCACTGACGAAAAAGTGACACAACACCAAAGATAGGTCTTACATGGCTACCTAATCACACGAACACGGAAGCACTACATCGGAACGTCCACGCAAAAAGACTGAGTGAAGTATGATTGTTGTCATGGAAGGGGTATGTAGCTAGCGTAAAAACTTGCCACTGAGCAGGGAAACGAAAATTTTTCTCTCCCAAATAGGGTTGTCATTTTGCGGACCTGTTGGCTGCATTGGAATTTTAGAGAGGATGTTAACTCGTTCGTACCCTCGGCCTGAAACAGCAAACTTGGCAGCCAGTACGCACGTCTTTCTATGGCAATTGCCTTTCTGTCTGCAGCTTTCTAAAGCACTCAGAACAGCTTTCTGTTCAGACAGCGTCACTAAACAAAGCTACTTTGATTGGTCCGTGACTCCGAACTTTTCGAGACGTAACGATACCTGCAGGTGGCAAGACCTATAAATACCCAGAAGTGGTCTCCGGAAACAACTGTCAATGGAAGTTATCAGAGGAATGCTGTGACGACATGTGACGTCACTCATTCTAACGATAACAAACGAATCTGCGTAAGGCTGTATTGAATCATGGGACTAAAGGGTATACAACTTGCAAATACGGCGTCAATGGTAACGGGTTTATTTCTGAACACCGAATAATCGGCCTTTTCAATTGTCCTTGATGAAATAAAGGGATTTAAGTGATGTTTCTAAGCATTACGTTTGCTCACGCACACAGGCCTAGCCTAATCTTCTCAAGACCAGAGAGTTGTAACAGATCAAGAACAAAGGATAGCAGAGAGGGAAGAAACTCTTCCTAGTCCACAATTTTGAGGAACTTGAAGACGATCAATCCATTCTCGTGATTCGATGAAGATACTGAAGTAGTAACAGTTTTCTTGTTAAGGTGGTTTCTTAAATTTACGACAAACCAAAAAAATTCCAAAATTTCTCACACTTTCTCCTGGATGATAAAAAATTCACATGGTGTTTTAATTACCCTTTTTGATCTTTTTGTATAACTTTGAAAGCTAACTTGATTTCTGGCTGCTTTCATTCGTTCTTTCATTCATTCTTTTGCTCGTATGCGTTCATTGAGTACATGATCCAGTTTAGAAAGTTTAAACAGACATTTAAAGCATTATATTATGTTATAGGCCTATAGTAACAGATCATGATTAAGACGTATAGAAGTTCCGAGATTAAAGAGAAAATGCAGTCCCCTAAAATTAAATTGGTATACCAGGGTTTCCAATTCACAAATGGCTCTTTTAAATCATGTGGCACCAAGTTTGTAAGGCTTAATTTTTAATTTTTTGCAAAATAACTCCGTTATACAACTTACTATTACACAATTATGTTCTGAAACATGAAAGATACTTGCTACAGAGATAAGACGAAATTTGTAACATTTAGTTCATCTTTCAAAGTTAGTTTGGAACAACTGCTTATTTCCTTTAAGAAAACAGCCTCAACGTACTCGTTATGAAAGTTATAAGCCGTCCATTACAAAATGGCCGCTCTGTAAACAAAAAAGATGCATGATTCTACGCTCTAA
Source organism: Holothuria glaberrima (assembly GCA_009936505.3). Classification (NCBI taxonomy): domain Eukaryota; kingdom Metazoa; phylum Echinodermata; class Holothuroidea; order Aspidochirotida; family Holothuriidae; genus Holothuria; species Holothuria glaberrima. The sequence goes on along the minus strand of WURT03227721.1, from coordinate 8,596 downwards.
ACCAACAGACCAAGTGATACTTAGACATCTCAAATTATTATTGCTAAGACAGAATTTATTTCCGGTGAAGATGATAACCCTTAAAGGGAAATACTGCGTTTGTTTTAAAGAAAATTTCATATAGGTGAAACCAATATTAACAGATGCATAGTGAAAGACGATTCAAAATAAGTCAGTAGAGAAGCTTTCTTTTCAAGAAATAAGGCACTCACATGAAGAAATTCAGTTATTAGTTGCATAAAAATAATTTGTTCATCCAAACTTTCAAAAATTCAAATGATGCAACATCCTTCAATCTTGCAGTGAATAGCAGTTTGAATTCATTGGAGAGACTAAATGGTTGAATTGTTTTCTTTGTATGCTTTGTTGGTGCATTTTAAACACAATATTTCGCTTGTTTGAATATTTTTAGCAAGTCTCACAAATCATTCCTGGAAGCTTCTTTGACCCTCTATACAAGACTTTCTTAATTGAGGCTTAATTTTTAGGAAAATTTAAAGAAATTCAAGACAGTTATTGTACTTGTAACTTGCACAAAATGGTACCAAACTGAAATTTTGCATACCAAGATAGGAGATACGCCGTATAAACCGTCTTCTTCGATTTTTCACAAAAAGCACTGCACAGTGTATGCTAGGATATAGAAACAGCATTATAGCTTACACTTTCTGAAACATTTTCGGAGTATGGTTCAAGTATGTTTTACCATGTCGTCAATGCAGAGGCCCTGAAAGGTTTTAGGGTAGTTACAAAGTGAAAACAATATAGCCAGAAGCTTAAACTGACCCCAAATGACAAGCATGCAAAAAATAGGTCCTGGTGACAGGAAAGAGTGAGAAGAAATAGTTAAACCGAATTAATTTTTTTTATCAAGTACTGGTACATAATTAGTACTTTTTAAAACATGTATTCCTTGTGCATGTACTTGGTAGCACTACACATTAGGTAAGGTATACTGTAGCGTCTTTCAAAGCAGAAGCAACGTCGGCATTTGATATTGTGCTGTCAGATCTGTCCTAAGATATTTCAAGTGACTTTTTTCATATACCGCATACCGAAGCCTCTGCCCAGAAATAGTAACATCAGTATACAAAGTGTACATTATACCTACATGAACGAAACAAAAGACCAGCACGGCACCTGGATACTAAAAATTGGAAGAAGTATATCTCAGACGTACCAATTAACAAATTTGAAATACACATTATAAGACATATGGAAATATTTTCCGGTGATAGTTTTCAAAAGCATAGGAATGTAGGAAATTTAATAGCATCTGAGACGTCCTTTGGTTCTGATGTGTGGTTCTCATGGGGCGTCAACAGGTGGGGGACGGGGGTGTGTCCCCCACTTTTTAAAGTGGAGGGGATTGCTCCCCCAGAACCCTTCGGAAAAAGAGAAAGCACATGTTTGATACCACATAGGTTGCAATATCCACTGATTTTATGAAATAAAACACGAAACTGAAGGAAACAGCCTTTAATGGATTAAAATATGGGAAAACACCTCAGATTACATAACAGATCATGTTGCCTCCAAATTTTTCCAGGGCCCGACCTTAAGGGAGCCCTGTATCCCTCTCTTCTAGGGCTTTGCGAATCGCACTTGATGTACTATCTGGTCAAGGTCACACACCCTCACACACACACACACACCGACTTATACTTTACACACAGACTTTACATACAATCTGAGGACTTCTTTGTTATTTCCTTTGTGCTGTCTTCCTTAACCCTAACTTGAACAATAGACTCTCGATTGCTAAACTTCCAAGGACTTGAGAAATCTACTGAATTTCCTTTTAAGGACCTGAAATCCATTGTTTAGGTCCTCAATCTGAATGTCAAATAAACTCATACACACAAACACACACACACACAAAACACATACTTTTGAAAAGCTTTTGATGCTCTTGGTAGTTCTCGATGTCATAAGCAGCCCAACTTACCGCTGAGATTTGCAACCAGAAGTGAACTCAAAGCAAACAAGAGTAATATCATTTACTCACATTGATAAACAATGCCAGCTTTGTTTTTGTTTTTTGTTTTGTTTTGTTTTGTTTTTCTATGTGTTTTTTTTTTCGATATATTTTTTTGGACCTTCAAATATGTAATTCAGGAAATCGTTGGCTCGAATTTTGGGAATGAAATCTCTAGGTTTTAGAAGTCTACAAAATTGTTTTTTTTCATAACATCGATCACAAAACAAAGTAAATATTTTTGGCCATTTTTTCTGTAACTTGCTACAGCCATCTCGAAAGTATGTAGCGAATGTTTTGCCACACTTGCCTAGGGAGGGATCCAGTGTACCGTGCTTGAAGCAGAAACTTGAAGCACCGTTCATCCGAGTTCAGTTCCGTTGTTCGAACTACCGTCGGTCTACCCCGCGAAGCGGACTCTGTTTGCTCAGCTCCTCACCTTCCCAAACCACTTTTTGGGGATATGACTGAACAAGGAATATGCCGTACAGTGTGCTACGTAGGAACCTTCGGTCTCGATGTGTTCAGATAAACGGAATTTTACTTCAGATGGTTGTATTACTTTCCCATGGAGAATGCAAAGTTAGCAGAATTTTCGTGCCACCCATATACTGTCACATTATAAAGAATGAAAGTATGGTGGACAAAATAACATAAAAATTCAGAGAAAAACAATATAGGATGGATGAATGGGACGTCATGATTTTACTCGTTATGCTTGCTTCAAGTTCAGTTTGGATTGAAACTGTGATAATTTCATTTGCTAACTAGATTCTAACTAGAAATACTGAATCTGAGTGCAACTTTTACCAGAGTGCTTAAAATAAGGACATCTCTAACATACTAAAACTTAATATTCGTGTAAACGCTTCATTAATCAGTTCACAGATAGTTTTTTACCAATCAGAATTAGTTCCTCATTGGTCAAACGCTCTAAATATACTGCTATAGGGTAGGTACTATGTACATGTAATGTACGCGTTATGTATGTGCTATAGCGTATGTACGTATGTAGTAGCCTACACATGTACGTATGTACTATTGTTTTACTCCATGTCCATGATAATTCTTCGTATACTTCGAGTAATGATTAAAGATCATAAGCAGTCGCCCCAGACTTATTTTGAAACAATAGCTAAATGTCACAAATTTCTTCTTATTCAGTCTCTTCCAAGTATCTTTCATGATGTTTTAGGACATAAATATTGCATATTCAAGGTAAACCAAGCAGTTGTTCCTCGTATATTTTACAATTGAGTGAGAAAAATACTGTCACATGATTCTCAAGAGCCATTCAGGAAATAGGAGAGTAGAGTCTACTATACAATTCTTTATTGGGGTGACTGTTGCATTCTCCCTTTAAAGTCTGCTATAAGAGAGGGCCAAACGTACACGATAACGGCTTATTTGACTTTACATCGGCCCGGTAATTGCCTTTGCACTTAAAAAGTTGATCTTTCCTCAGCAGTCATTTCTGTGAAAAGTGCAACGCTGCATCAGAAGTTTCGTGGCTATAAGCCTGACGTCACTGACACCGCACAAACAAGACACAATTGGTTACGCAGCTAAACAGCAACTCCCGGGTTATATTGAGACATTCTTACATCAAGGAACTATTTTTTGACCAAGGTAGTACGTCCCTTGGGGAGCGTTCTAAGCCATTTCCATGGTTACCTGATGCAAGGTATTAACGCCAGGGAACTGTCCAAGTGGCAGCTCCCTGGAAACACTAAATGCCCCAGGGTATTTTACCGCTCTATCTTGTGCAGCTCCCTAATTAGCTTTAGAGGTCAAACCAACATCGAGTTTCGTTTGAAACTCTTCTAAACAACTTTGGGAAAGTATAAGCTTACGTCATTCATTACGTAGTGCTAAAGCTCTTTCTGTTTTCTGTGCATTTTAGGGGGTAAAACCTTGAAACCACTATTAATTAAGTGCGAATTTAGACACATACCCTACTCATATTTGATTTCTCTCGTTCGAAACCTTTCGAGGTAACCTTGATATCTTAGCATGTTTAATTTTGCAATTGGGGATTTGCTGTAGTCTATATTACATGAGCACGTCACGTCACCCAACTTAATTCGAATTATTGGTGAAATTCAATCAGACTGCGGTTAGATGTCTCACCAAGCTTGCGGTCAGGGATTATCCGCTGTGGTAAGATGTTTTTGTGGTTACTATCTACACCCGGCCAATGCAACGAAGAAATAAAACGAGGCGACATAGTTGAAAACTCTACATAAAAAAATACAGTAATTAAAGCTTCAGGGGACGGATAAATTAGGAAAATCATGTCAAATAAATACAATGGATTGCATTTCACGGAAAACCTACGCTATGGCAAAAATAGTTCAGGACTGACCAGGGAGTTGTCAAATAGCAACTCCCTGGACTGACTGCAGTTTAATAGTGCAAGAAACCTAGAGCTGTGTAGAAGGATTTACAACAGCTTCAACATCACAATGTTTCCATGGATGCTGGTGTAAATTAAGGGATTCACTCTCGTGATCCATAGCTTCATGTCTGGACCTTTGTTATCTACAAGAAGGAATATAACCACTAATTTATCTTTCCAAACAATTTTCCTTGTTATTATGAAGAAAAAGTAAAATAAAACTTAATATAAAAAAGGAGAAAAAATGGGTCCATAAGTAAAGATGGTGTGTACTGCATAGCCTGGGTTTCTTCAATGTATAAGATGGGTATGGGTGTGAACTTCCTTCAATTTTTGGAACTCTCCTATAGCCTAAGTGTTATACTTGGGTAAAACCTGTATAATTGACGTTTCCAAAGTTTTCGAAACTTAGGAACCCTTCCGGCGGACGTGTCCTACTCCTGCACTTATATTGGTTGCCTCATAGAGTAAATTATGTAGCCTAGTACATGAAAAGAGGCGTACATATTCGACACCACGAAGTTAATATACATTCCAAAATACAAAAAAAAAAAAAAAAAAGGTAAAACATACAAATGAGGGTGAATCAGTTACAACTAAATGGAAACTAGTGCAGTGGCGGATCCAGGCGGGGCGCAAAAGCGCCTTCTACTGGCCGTCATACGTGACAAAAAGGTGAGGCAAAAAAAAAAAAAAAAAAAAAAAAAAAAAAAATGCTTCCCAATGCGTCCAAAACAGCACCATTTTGCATCTCAGCCCCCTTCCAAAACCCAAAATTCCAAAGGGTAGGAGGAACCCCTCCCTTAGACCCCTCCCCAGGACAGCGTTCAATCACACCTTGCACCCCTCTATTGAAAATTCCTGAATACGCCCCAGTTAGTGAACCATTGGTGGCGATTTGTTCTCAGTATTGGGGGCCGGGAGGGGACATGACCCCATTAAAATAATTTAGTGTTTGAAAATCAAAGTCAAATGGGCGATTTCTAAAATAGGCCTATTGGGGGCATGTCCCCTGTCCCCGGCCCCGGGATCGCCGCCCATGAATTGGTCAGTAACACCCATTGATTTGAAATCTCTCTCTTGACTAATGTTTTAATATTTGGGAAACACACTGTTGATCTTTCTAGGGGTGGATTTAGTGGAAGAGGAAGCTTAGGGGAAGGGGGTCGGCGAAATGTGACATCGCTTGCTTACTGCTATTTTTAGCTGTATAAGGTTTTTACCATGCACATTTATGTTTTTTCTCGGGTCCATACAGTGTTTTTCCATAGCAATATTAATACATCAGTGGAGTAACTTTGTATTGAATAGCGCTTATAGTGGGCACGTAGTGTAGTCCATGGGCTGTTTTAACCCCTGGGGTAGGGCCTACCGTACTGAGCGCAATGAGTTGTCCCTATTGCTTACGGTTTCCGATCCCGAGAGCACGTATACAAGCAAGTAGTATATCTGTATATCTAGTGTCAATCAGATTTTCCATTCATTGGTGTAATCATGGAAATACTTCCACGGTTTTAATTTGGAATGAGGGAAGTCCGTTAACATCTTCCTAAGTGCTTAATAACGTCACAGCTAGGTGAGGTGAAGAGGGTTATGCTCATGTCTGCTATTATCGGCGCATAGTACCGTGCAGGACTATCTGTACTTTCATTATTGTAACTGAAACACCAAAAACAGGCAGTAAATTTACAGATGTGTGTAGTTCAGTTAGTCGGTGTCATTTAATGAGCAGGGCACAATGTTGATAAGTTAACATTCGACTGGTTAATTTTTTTTTAGTTCCGAAATTCAACGATTCCTGTAAAATCTGACGTAAATCAAGCCGTTGATGTGAATGAGTCACGGCGTCGTCTGTTCACCACATTACATCACCAACATTTGCTATTTTATTTTAGAACTTCATTGAGCAACAAGAAAGTTCCGTATTCAGGTACTGAGTTGTAAGCATATCATCATTTGAAATCCACTGATTTGAGGCAGTAATTCGGTCCTATACATCAAACGGGGTGTACCAGTGGCGCATATCTTTTTTTTTTTTTTGGAGGGGGGGGGATAGGCGCCCACGCTCTTATTGACATAAAAATGTCAGGTAAAACAAAAATACGACCGAGAAATCTTTCTAAATATTTAGTGTTTTTTAATCCTCAATCGATGTGGAAAAGACAGGTCGCTATTCTCAAATATTGATCAGTTACTTGCGTGCGCCTTTTTGTTTTTTGAAAACCACGCCACTGCATATAGGCTTTTCTAGCACGCATACTGTATAAAGGTGTATAGCTGAACTGATGATTGTGCTATAGCATATGAACTGTGAAACAACTTTCTTAATATCTTGACCACTGTTTTTCACATATCAGGAATACAAATGTTGTGTTTAAATAGAATTTGTTTTCAGAATATTCACAAGAAAGTCACAACTTTCATAAAGCCATGTGTTTTTAGTGTCAGTTTCCGGTTTCCGCTGTCGGTGAAATTTCTAGTTTATAAGGCAATATCTTCCTTTTTCTCCTTACCCTGCAGTAACGAAGCATTGACCCAAGATCCACATCCCGCTGCCTAAACAACTTAAGAATGTATAGTGATTCGTCCAAATGATACATACCTCACATACTGCAAAAGCCAATTACTAGCCTATACCTCTCTCCGGGCTCTCCTGACCTTTGTCTGTACTTGTTACGTACCACTTTTACAACGGCCGTTTTCCAGGAACGCGTATATGTACAATATTGATAGCGGAGGAGGCCTGAGAAACCCTTAACGTAAACATACACTTGACTCAATTCGCGGAAAGTCTGTGTACAGACGTACACCAGTGCCTGGAAAAGAGGATTTTGCGGGTCGTGGAGAGGGCAAACTTTTTTGTACGTGATGTAGTGACCACTTAGGTGACTAGGGAAATGATGATACAAATGCCACGGGTTGTTGTGTGGGAAGCAAATATAACATCCAGGTGTGGAATAGCACTATTTAAACTGATAAGACGCAAAAGAGCATCAACTGAGTTTAGTATTACAATATTTCTTGTTAATGTAAATATCGATGGAATGTGGCTGCTGTTTGGTGAGTAAGTTGTTACAAAAATCTCAGAAAATGGCTGAAGTGGAAGGAGTGGTAACCGATAACTTGGTAGAGATGAACTTTAAACATAAGCTAATACGTTTAGTATATAATAAAATTACCACATGTATAAACGAGGTGCATATCATCTCCGCTTGAAGGAAATAGCGCTATTTTTAGTGCCCAGAGTCAGCAACAGTTTGCTCATTAAGTAGAACCGACGATTGTCAGAAGAAATAAAGAGAAAATGATAAAATGATAAAACACTAACTTAAACGTGGTTGCTATAAGCAGGAATGTGGGGAAGGGAGGGGGAGGGGATATGGGGTGCAAGTATTGGTGTACCGAAGAAAATGACAGGCAGGATGTAGCAGAATAACATATCCATGATTCACTGAATTCTTTTGTTCAGTGTGAGTGTACGGTCATTGTTTTGTATTGGTCACAAGTCATAGCCTCGAAGGACCAGTATGCACCTACTACTTGCAGGGGACTTTAACAAAATTGAGATACCGGTACTCATTTCTGAGGGATTTGGGCAGTGACAAATGATGCTAGTGAGTTATCAGCAAAGTATTCCGATCTTACAAGCAAGAGTAAGATGTAGGTTAGAGGAACAGAAAGGAACAAGTCTCAGGTGGAAATAAGCCTTCCGTTCAGCACTACGGAGGGAGGCCATCCTCGTGTGGTGAAAACCACAAATTACTGCTAAGCAGGCTTGTATTCTGTTTTCCAAAAAAGTTGCCAGGCTGAAACGTTTTCTTGGAAAGGAGTGTTCAATTAAAAATACCAAGCGGAAGGAATGCAAGTGCAGCCTGAGCCGACACCAGGACACTTTCATTGCAGGTAATCACGTTTATTTGATGAATGGGAAGAGGGAGGGTACCATTCATCCTGATGAAAAATACAGAAAATTGATCAATTTTAACCTAAAAAATCTACAATTACCATGTTCAAAAAGGTCGTGATACATCAAACATTGTGCCGGTGAAAAAATCTCTTATTCTGACCGAGGGAAGGGACGGGAGCTTCCGAACCTTTGGAACCCACCGCCACATGTGCCATTTATCTCAATACCCGGTATTATAAGTTTAAGTTTAACGTTTGAGGGTCAGGAAGCCAATTGGCTCATTAACAACCCTATACCAGAATGAGCGTGGATG
>WURT03227610.1:0-26581 GCA_009936505.3 Holothuria glaberrima | reverse complement strand
GTGGAGCTTAGTGTTCAAATATACACATGTATGACAAGCTCTATCGCTATTGGTCACATGAAGCGTTTAACCACTATTACGGACATCGTACAAGGTCTGCATTACGGGCGTTCAAAGTACTATATTAAACGCAAAGTATATATACAGCCCATATGTAAAGGCCTTTGTATATATAACGCTCTTAACGCCTGTAGTTTGAATCGCAGTGAAGAAACAAACCCCCAATGTTTTCAGTGTTTATCTTGTTTATTTTCGATGATGTAGGCATGAGGCTTTCAGACAGGTATGGAGCAACTGCTATCATCCTTTCATGTGCTACACTTCTTGGTAAGGATTAGATTCAACGAAAAAAGTGCGTTGTTTGTTTACAAGAGAAGTTGTTTTCCATCCACGTTTCCCATTGGCTTAAAATTTGCAATGATATGGATATTCATATCAGATGACCGTTCTTATCCCTGATTGGCCCTCCACGTTTTCTTGGTTGGGGAGTGGCTTTGGTCGATCTCTGCTCCCTAACCTCGACAGGGCATGAAAGACTAAATGAAGCATGCCCTCGAGATTGGGTTACCCTAACTAGAGGCATGGATGCTTTCCATACTTGGCATGTGGATGCGTCATAGTAAGAAGATGAACACTATTGATTTTGGTAAAGGTCAAAGGTTACCTGACGTCATGGTTTAAAAAAAAACAAAATTCTTCAAAACTGCTTGTAAACACGATATCTCAAGATAGCAAGATGGGCAATCTTCATATGTGGTATATGGCTTTATCAAATTGAAAGAAAGAACCCTATTGTTTTCCGCGGAGGTCAGACGTCATTTGAAATCATCAGAGGTCAAAAACTGACAACCTTAAAAAAAGGAAAAAACTCGATATTCCAAGACAGGAGTGGTGGATCCTTTTCCTACTTGGTATAAAGAAGTGTTAGTTTAAGAGAGAGGGAACCCTACGGATTTTTTGGAGGTCAACGGTCATATGAGGTCATCAGAGTTAAAACTACGAAAAGCTCGTGAACCGAAAAGACAGTGGGTGGTACCTTTAAATTGTGTAAGGCGCTTCGTGACTAACGAAAAGTTAGGCCTGAAATTTTCTACCATTCCAAAGAAAAAGTTATTCAGTAAAACCTGTACTTTTTCACAAGCGTATCTGTAACAGTAATAATACTAATTCATATTACTTTATGAACACGTGGAAAGAATGTTGTGACTAGCATGATTAGAAATACCTTACGCAGAACGAGTGTATTGATGGTATAGTTGATAAGAAATCGGTTCCTCGCGCAGACGGTCCGGGTTCGAATACTCTCTATAATACATTTTTCCCGTTTTTTTCTCACTTTTTTGTGGGGTTCAAATTTCACATGAGGTCAGCAGAGGTCAGGTTGTGAAAACATCGTAAAAATGATATAGTCAAGAAGTATAAATTTGCGGGATAAACCCAGTGCAATAAATCACCTACTTTCAACAAGAACTCACTACAAGCCTTTTGGCTTTCTGGTTGGTAAAGAATCCGACGGCTGGCCGTTATATAACACCAGTCGGAGGTAACCTGCCTAGCTGACCCCTTCAATTTTCAAATCATCCACTTGCCTGCAGTGATCAAACGCATTGGTCGTAGCCTTTAGGCCTACTCTCTACTATATGATTTTAATGTACGCTATCTTTTCGTGCTGCATTTAAGCATATAAATAATATATATGCACAATTGCACATGTAGTGCATAACCTAGGCTCGTAGTATCATACCGAGAATGAACAAAGGCTAATTTTGACTTTGTCTCCCATATGGAAATAAAACAACCTTTTAAGTCAGGTCAGAAGTAACACAATAAAGAAATCCTTTGAAGAACCCCCTTTTCTTGTTTGTAGAGTGGTACTTATGTAGTAAGAATTGACTCATAGCCCATATACACACTAAAAGAGAGACTTCTTCAATGGATTTGAAAACGGCTGAAAAACAAGTCATATTTTTCCTACATACAACGTTCGTCGAGTCTCTATTTTACCGAATGTCACGCTCTCGCCGTTCGAGGCTTCCACAACCTGCCGGCGTCACGACATCACACGTATGATAATTTCCTTGTAAAAGGAAGTTGGGAAATTTTCTCCAAAGGATGACGGAGAGAACAGAAGAGGTTTAAGTTAGTAAAGGCAAATTACAGACCTGAACAACTTTGAGAATGGCACGATTCTGATTTCTATGTGTTGAGCTCATGTTTCTAGCGAGCGAGACGACCGGCTATTCCACAGAACGCATGGCTTGCTACACATTTTATTACTAATCCGATTTATAGCTCCTGGTTTTGTTTTTTAATCGCTTAGAAACAATGGTCCTAAAGCCGTTTGATTTACGGCCGTCCGATGACTGACAGCTAGCTTCAAAATAGTAGCATCCGCACACTTCCTCTTAGTTTTGTTGGTGGTATATCTAAACTTAGAGCTACCTTGTTCTTTGAAGAAAAGAAAGAAATTCTGAAATCAACAGATAGAAATAAAAGAGTGTTTGATATTTATTTGCTGAGGATGCCAAACATTTACTGTTTCTCTAAAAAAGTGGTACGACAAGTGAGGAAAGTTAGACAATGTTAACCTTGGCAAACAAATTTGTAACTTAAAATGTCATATGTGGGTGAAAATTTTGTACAAAATCTTTTTATAAGAACGTCTAAACCATGTTATGTTAAAGTACATTGCCGTAAAATATTTTTGTATTTTGTCATGTTTGTTTTGCCTTAAAATTGATTTCACGTGACTAAAGAGTTATAAACCTTAGTATGTACAAAGTGTTTAGCTTATCGAATATCCTTCTGATAGACCTAAAGTGACAAAGCAAACAAAGGCGATTACTAAGATGTTTAAAGTTTAAATCTTCGCGGATTTTTCTTTGCGCAGAAACATATGTAATTGCGATCGACTTTGAACAGTTGAAATTAATTGGTAAGAAAATAAAAACATCATATAAACTAAAAACATTACGTCACATTTAATCATCAAGAAGATAGCTTGGAGTACATGACCTCCGTGATGCCTCCTTAAGGCCACAGTCTGACACATAATATATAGCAGGCACACTGAAAAAAGGTTTATTAGCAAATAAATTCCACGCATGTGCAGAATTCTGGCTCACTGTATCCTTATCTAGGCCAACTTTCCGCATACAGGTCCATTAAGAACAAAGAGAACAGGATGGTTTTGACTGCAGTGTTGCGTGTTCCAAGCGACCCCACCAAAGGGGGCGAAGGGCATTTCTCCCAACCATGACCTTAACCCCCACTGTCCCCAGTCCGCTACTGTACAGAGATTTACAACTTATGGGAACACTACACACACAACAGTTTGCCCGCCCCAATTTTGGGTGCCCCCTCTTTCCCCACTATTGAAATCCTGGTGCAACAATTGTCGGTGCCATTGAAATAGATTTTAAGTTTAAAGAAAACTAAAAATAAACTAACAATAAAAAAATTGCAATTCCCCCAAACAAGGGACCATGAAGAGGAAAGAGAGAAGGGGTCAAATCTTTTCTTAAAGTACCATATAAAGACTAGGCCATTTCCCGAAAGTATTGCTATATACAAATGTAGTCCCTCAAATCTGTTGTGCTTATGTCCAGGTCATTCCTATATACAAAAAATCTTTACAATTTCAACGTCGTTTTTAAAACACATTTCAACATAGTTTGTAATTTTAATTCTCGACTTATCCACAATTGTAATTTTTAAAATGTTTCTTCTTTCATTCATTAATCACGGCACATTAACACTTTGCTGAGTGGCCATTTTTGTGCGGCATGGAGCTCCACTGATTAATTAGATCCAGAAATAGCATAAATGACACGAAATTTATTCGCTGAATTCATCTTTCTTCATTTTCATCAATTTATTTAACATTCAACGTAACTGCTATCTTCTTAGCACTACAAAAATAAACATTCTGACAACTTATCGCTTAATTAACATTTTGAAGACTTGAAAAAAGAGGTAGAACTTAAAACAAGGACTTGTGTGAGATTCATGGTTACTGTTATCTTGAATTATGACGGTAACTGTTGACAGCCTATTCGTATCTTGTAATTAAACAAAGGTAAAGTATACGTACACCGGGCTGACGGCTGAGAGGTGAACCCCCCCCCCACACACACGCACACCCATGAGAGGCAGAAAATAATCCCTTTTCGAGAAATATGACCCCTTTTGGGAAAATATTGACATTGCAAAGTTTAATGTCCCTCTAGGCTTGATTGACAAATTTATGTCGTTTTTGATAATTTCGAGAAATTATATATACATAACAAACACACACTGGCGCCATTTTCAGCTGGTTAGTTGTAAGTATAGAAAGTTAGTTTCGTCACAGTGAAGTATATAGTATTTGAAGCAAAGAGAATCTTCAAAAGGGTACTACAGAATATATCTTGTTTCTGTAGGGAGATAAAACAGTCCTCTTATGTTACTGAGATTATGGTCGGGGACTTTAGAAGCTACACACTCCTTTGTTGTGAGAGAAATGCTCATTTGTCCCTTTTAGAGCTGTTACTGTTTTCAGAGTATCGAATTATGAAAAACTCCACATCACCTCACAGATTTACTCCATGCAGAAGTTCTTGAATGCATGAAAGTAATAATGAATGAAAGTTTAAATAAATAAATGCTATCCCACCAAGACACATTAGAGGCAAACTTACTGTGTAATCTCTTTAAGACAGGTAAACGGTGCCTATGGTAATGCATTACTTAAACCATGGAATATATAGACCAAAGAAGTGGCAGAACTACATAAACGGTGCCAATGGTAATACATCACTTAAACCATGGACTATATAGACCGAAGTAGTTGCATAACTACATCACGATGTGAGACCATTCACTTGTAATCTTGAAGTACGTGAGTATATGCATAGGCCTATGCGTCAAATTTAATGTGATATTTTATATCATTTCTTACAAGTTACAAGTGACAACTCTTTGGCTCATAAGCGACCCCTATAATGTTATATGCAGTTAACCTTGACAAGGGATATCCCAAACCGCAAACATGATGTCCGAATCAATAGGCATGGTTTCTGTATTGAAAGCAAAACACTTTGATGACTCCACAAAAAAAAAAAACAAAAAAAAAACATTTAACTCGGGTAGATAGGCATTGCTGTTAAAACGTGCCATTTGGGCATCTCAGAAATTTTAGTCTGACATCTGATTTGATTCTTTGTATACCCGAATTTTCAATGAGTATCATAAAATCTGTCTCCGTTACTTCGTATTCAAGACATTCGGGCGAGAATTTTGTAACCTGCGATGGTGTCAAAATACGTTGAAATGGCAATTAGAAATTTTTGTTGATAACTATAATAATCCACAGTGGGAGTCTTTAGACAAAAGGCGACTAGGAAAGTAGTCTCTCAGCAATGTTTAAACAATAGAGTTTATGCGTGACGACACGTGACGTCATTTTAGAGAGCAAACAATAAAGGACACTATACGCACGACGTAGACTTTGCTCGCACACGTAGTAGAATTACGTGCGTATCCGACAGGTACTGCATTTGTTGGTGTAAGTTGTGACGATACGCGCTTTCCTCTTGCTGAGGGGGCACTTTCTGTCCTGTGACATCATATTAATAAGTTCTAAGGCGAGGGACGCTTGTGGAGGGAAACACAATAAAGATCATCTCCATTAAATTGCAATTTTCGTGATTGTAAAAAGCATGATTATAATTAGTCATAAATTTGTCATACGATTATTGGGGATTTTATAGTTAACTTGTTTCTATTGTACTTCTATTTGAAAAAAGGAAGAGCATTTTCGTTAACATTTTGGCATTACAAAAGAGAAGTTCATATTAATTTGGAAGTAGCCTAACTCGTAGAGTAGGAATATATTCAGTAGGAAAATGTAATCGCAGCTAGTTGTTTCTGACAAGACTTCCCAGCGTCCTTTCATAGCATAAATACATAAAACATTAAAGTTCAGTTTATATTTTAATTTTGAACACTTTGTCAGTTTTAAAAGAATAAAACCACAAACTTTAAATGATAGGGGTCGAAAAGGACGCAATCGTTTTTATTTCGAGACCCATACAAGATATTCTCTGCTCATCCCATACAAGATACCCCTCTGAGATCAAAACAGAAACCTTTTTGCTTTCTTGCTGACCAATTCATCCAGTAGCCGACTCTCTATTGACAATTATGCCAATAGGTTTACCTTGCGGACAATTATGCCAATAGGTTTACCTTGCGGACAATTATGCCAATAGGTTTACCTTGCGGACAATTATGCCAATAGGTTTACCTTGCGGTTTTCACAGTGGCCCATTGTAAGATGCAACTTAGATTCCTACCCATACAATTCTGTGCACACAGTTTGCACTTTCGTTGCCGTCAGCGGTAAATAGACTAATTTAAATCTCTTTTCACATATTTTACTTTAATTTTAATGACTAATACATTCAATCTTTGAAGTGTTTGAAGTGTCCATACAACACCGTCCTAATACAAACGATAGCATCAGGTAAGTTAATCTTGTGACCAATGTTGACATTGCTTTCTCTCAAACGTTGGTGTAAAGATCATCAACTTCCAACTTCATGTATATTACCCAGTAATTTGATTATTCTCATGCTGGAGTAGCTCCAATGTAACCTCAACTTGCTGCTATTAGATTTTAGCATGACATTTATCACGTACAATTAGCATGGTAGGCTATCCATCTAATGTTGACGTCATCAGTTGTGACTGTCGATAAATCTGGGAGTTGTGAGAGGGTTGGAGATCAACGCTTGCCTCCCTTTTGTAACTTATTGTCCCAAATCCTTATAGTGCGTAAGTTTCTAGGAGACTTGAAAGTGACTGAAAAGTGAAGACTTTTACTTGTCGTCTGTCAACTTTAGAAGAATCATTTGGAACAGTTTCACATTCCGACATTCTATAGTCAGTCTCCCAAGAAAAATATTATATGTTTTCTCGTCAGGTGCCACCGTGCCATTTTTAAAAAGGGTTTAGTATAGAACCATGTACTTTACAGAACATGAAGAAATGTTTTGAAATTTCAGGAATAATTCAGAATCCTTTTGAATGTCATGAACTGCTTTTTTTTCAAAGGAAATAGATGTTCCTTTCTAATGAAATAATTAGCATCATAATGAAATTAGATCACTTCGTCGGATTAGTGTTTGTATATGTCGGCTGGATATAGGACGAACGTGTTACCCTTGTCAGCTGATTAGATCATTTCAAAGCTTCAAATCTTTATCTGTTCTTTGTTTCAGGAATTCGTTAGTGAAAGGAACAAACATTCCACACTAGGGTAAGAGTGGAACCGTAAAAGCGCTGAAACAGTCTTTACTCATAAAATATCCATGGTAGGGTCATTTTCAATAAGCACTGCTTCCACACTCGGCCTGGTTCTTTTTCTTTGTTGATAATGTTGATTAATATTTTAAGTCTGTATTCTTTGGTTTTTCAGTGACCAGCTGCTCGGGACAATATCAGGGAATCTCCAACAGGATGTTACAAATCAATCGATGTTTGTACAAGGAGACTTCTACAATTACTTGCCAACTTCAACCAAACAGGATGAAATGTCAACAACTCTAACCAAGCCTGAATTGCATGGTTAGATACTGAATATTCATAACATACTAATCCTATATTGGTTACTTAAAATCATAACGAACTTGTTCCCATTGAAACGGGCGAGTTATCTAGAAAAGTTGTGGTAACTATAAAACTAACGCTGCTTATGACCTATTGTAGAGGCTGCTTTCGATCGGACCTAAGGGCATAAATATGCATGACCTAATGTACAGGCTGCTTTCGATCGGAGGCTTGAATATGCATGTTGCTCGGTGGTTGTCTGTAGTATTTTAGTAATTAATGAAATAATAGACAAATTAGCAGTTGCTAAGATATCCATTACTAACGCCATTCATGACGTAACGAGGCAGACTAAAGTGCTTTTACGAGCCATTAGTAAATGCAAATTAAAGTTCTGAGACAACGTCTGTTTATAAATGAGAATACCGGACTGCAAACTAGGGAAAGATTTTAGCAATTCTGGTTGTTTAAGTTTTATTAACAATGACAATATTTGTTTGGTATAAACAAATAACTGCATGACAATGTTTCTTGTTAAACAATATACGAATTACCCTTTAAAATGTTTTTTGACAATGAAGATCATCCTTAAACTAATATAAATTTGGTTCATTGATTTTAACACTACCCGTTTGTCGGGCAGGTAAACCTTTTCTTCTAACAGCACTAACTCCTTTTGATATGGGTAAGATGGATGCTGGGTGTATGTGATAGTGGTGATGATGCCTCGTTGACTTTTTATTCTCAGGATGATGAAGTCATCATGGTAATTATTATATATTATTATAGTCAATAAGGGTCTTGAAAGTAAGTCACAGAAGGAGTGGGTATCTAATGAGCTTCAAATTATCTCATTGGAATTTGAAAATCTCAGGAAAATATACAGGAAGGGAGTAAACAGTGAATAGTGGTGGTAACTTTGAAGCGAACATGGTGTTTGTAATATTGATGGTTCACTCTCGGCTTCCTGTTCTACACCTGTAAATGAGATGTAAAGGCCACTGATTTTGTAAATCGATCGGGTATCTTGCGATGTGATTATGGTAGGGAGGGGTGAGGTGGATGGGCGTGGTGGGTGGGTCTCCTATAGTTTACATTTATTAGACTTTACTAATCAATTGACATTACAAACACATATTCCCAGTAATGTAGTACAAAAGGGGCACCGAAAGATATATTGTACAAAACAAGTAGGTGGGGGAATGGGTGGGTTGGTGGGTGAATGGGTGGGTTGGTGGGTGAATGGGTGGGTTGGTGGGTAGGGTGGGGTGGGTCCTCTAGAGGTTATATTAGATGGAATTTACTAATCAATTAACAGTACAACCACATATTTCCAGTAATGTAGTACAAAAGGTTGATAGAAAGATATATTGTACAAATGAAGTAGGTAGGTGGGTGGTTGGGTAGGTAAGTTGGTGGGGGGAGGGAGGGCAGGGTAGGGTGGTTTCTCTAGAGCTTACATTAGGTAGAATTTACTTATTTCGCCTCCTAGAAAGTTTTGAAGTTGCCTTTGACTAATACATTTTTACACATTTGTCCCCCCTGAATTTTTGGTCCCCCTGAATTTTTTATTTTTTGCCTCCCTGGAAGCCATTCCGCCCCCTTCTGTATCTTGCCTGGCGACGGGTTTTGATCGAAGTCAGTTTATGTGAGGCGTAGACTAGGTTTATTAAACTCACTTTGTCCACTGAATAAAACACCATCGGAAAATTTTCATAGTGAGAAACGTTGAAACAACTTTCGTTAATAAGAGGGAGTGTTTCAAAATTACATGTCTAGCGTGTGACACTGCATGACGTGATGACTGCTGTTTTTGAATGTGTTGCAAGTGCAACGGAAATCCGTCCTCGCTCTTATGAAGCAACTGAGTCACCCGTAACCTTGATTACATTTTCATGACATCTTTTGTTTTACACTATTCATGTAAAATGTCATCTTCTTGGGTTTGATTAATTTGCTGCCATTTATGGTAATTTAAAATTTAAGAAGGACTTAAACTTGAAAATTGACCAAGAAGTTTTTAGCCTTCATTTTGAATCATGTATTAGGATTAAACCCAGATCTGACCATAATTGGTTTTGCACTGTTATTGTGATGGGTTTGACAGGTGAATCTGTATTTTTTAATCTATGTTAGTGTCCGTCTCTTTCACGTGCACACAGAGGTTATGATCTACATTCATAAAAGGGGTTAAAATAAAACAAATATGAATGAAAACAGATGGAAAAGGAGATGGTCAGATGGTAATCACCAAGAAAACTTTTAATTACAATATAATCGAAACAAAACAATTTTATCCTCTGCTATGTTTTTATTTTTGTTGTTTTATGCTTTGCTATGTAAACATGTAAACATAAGATGAATTCAAACCTTTTCAACATCGTGAAGACCCGGTCCAATGAGTTTAATATTATAGATGACATTGTGCTCTTTCCAAGAAAACTTTACTCTAGGTCCCAAAAGTTTCAATATTACAAAATGAATTCATTTTCACTCAGATGAATAATTTATATGGCACGCTTTACAAAATGCCTTGATTAGGTGTTTATTCTGCGTTAGGCCAGGAGTTGGTTTGCTGGTTTGAGTGAACTGCATTGCATACTAGAGGTTCCTGGATCAAATTCAGCTGGAACCACTTGGAAACTATCCGGGGACCGAAATGTGCTTGTCTGGCATAGTTGTTCGCAGTGATACTAGGGTGAATTGGGGTTTATCCGTCTCGAGAGGTTGTCCGACTCGGGACGTGTCCGATTCGGAAAAGCGTACGCTTTACTCGGCTCAGCTATAGAGCAGGAGTGCAGAGCAAGGATCCCACACCCGGGCCCGTAGCCAGCTTCATATTTTTAGGGGGCAAGTGTTGTGATTGGAGGGCATAAATTATTCCACCACATTAATTATTATGCAGTTTCAATTTTTATCTGGGGGCAGAATATTTTTGGGGGCATTGCCCAGAAATGCCCCCCACCCCCTCGTGGCTACGGGTCCGCCCACACCCTTCCACGCATTTGTGAAATTGGCTAAAGATAAGGAATATTCTCATGCCCGTCTGATGGAGACGTTAACCGGCGGTGTCGGGAGCAGGATTGGAAGTGATTAATACACCCCCACCCAGTTACCCTCTGAGCACTAGTCGATT
The DNA here is from genome assembly GCA_009936505.3 of Holothuria glaberrima. Classification (NCBI taxonomy): domain Eukaryota; kingdom Metazoa; phylum Echinodermata; class Holothuroidea; order Aspidochirotida; family Holothuriidae; genus Holothuria; species Holothuria glaberrima. Next base: position 15,855 of record WURT03227610.1, on the reverse strand, counting down.
AGAGAATCCGAACCTCGCCAGTGTTCATCCGCGATCAATCTGGTTAGGTCCTAGATGAGCTAAGTAGCTTCCTGATCCACAAACATGAAAGCTAAAGTATAAGTTTATCGATATTATTAGATATATCAGTGTTTCCTTTCTTTTTTCGTAAGCCCAAGGCACTGTACCTAGGCAAAGTCCTGGCCTTTATATAGCCTTTATATATAGCCTATATATATATATATATATGGGATATTTTCCGGGAGGGTTGAGCTAGTCATTTCTGGTCTATAAAAATCTGAGTAGTTCCAGTTTCTGTAACCGATTCGCCCGAGTTTTTCCAGTAACCTGCCCGACAAATTGTCTTTCCCCAACTCCAGGGATTAACTCCTGCACTCACCTCCTAGCACGAACGCATGTGTTCCTAGAAACTGATGCGGTTGTAACTTTTCTGACTGTTTCTCTTTTTCCTTTCAGATATTTTGATCATTTCATCCTGTGTGGATTTGCACCCCATGTAAAAGATTGTAACCCGAAAGGTGACGGTGTTTCAAACTCGGAGAACCTCCTAGGAAGCATCGTACTTCGCGTATCTGTATGGATGGTCTCCATTCTCGCCACATTTGGCAACCTTGTAGTACTCTTCGCGCGATGCTTGAGTAAGGATGACAATAAAGTCCATTCTTTCTTCATTATTAACCTTGCCGTCTCCGATTTTCTGATGGGAGCTTACCTCTTCATTGTCGCAATTCATGACGTCATATACAGGGGTTCATACATCGCATACGATCTTGACTGGCGTTCCGGCTGGGTCTGCAAAATGTGTGGAGCGTTCAGTCTGCTGTCCAGTGAGATGTCCGTCTTCACGTTGACCGTTATAACCGCTGATCGTTACTTTTGCATCGTTCATCCATTTCGTTTCAGGAACCGTCAAATCCTCCCCGCTGCTGTTCTGATGGGATTCCTTTGGCTTCTCGGTATTACATTAGCCCTGCTACCGTTGGTATATAAGTCGTACTTCGGGGATTACTTCTACGGTGCCAACGGCGTGTGTCTTCCTTTACAGTTTGATCGACCATTCGACGATGGTTGGATATTTTCCCTCTTTGTATTTGTGATAGCCAATCTTTTGTCTTTTCTCTTCATTGTATGGGCGTACATCCGTATGTTCACCACGATCCACCGGTCCAACCTCGCAGCCCGTTCGACTAAAGTCAGTCAGGACTACGCCCTCCTCAAAAGGTTCACCATCATCGTGGCCACCGATTTCCTATGTTGGATGCCGATTATCATCGTCAAATTCGTCACTTATGGAGGTGAGTTCTAATAAAATAGTTTCTCATCGTCCAAATTGTTCAAATAGTTACCAACAAAGTTTAGTTTTGCCCCTCCTATAACCTCATCGATAGGTTCCCCCGTCGCTCACGTCAACTGAACATTTATTGACCGATTCTAGTCTTCTAGTATGCCGAACTGGCTTCCCTTAAAAATGACCAGCTGTTACTCTCGTAGTTTTCTTTAAGTGTACAGTTCACTTGGAGAAGACACAATCGATTGACAAAATGTTTTCCACGTGCACAGTATTTATCAGAGGTCTTTGTATTTACGACGGCCTGAGGCTATCGGTTCGGTAAAGTGGTATGCCCCATCTAGACAATAGAATGGTGGGCTTTGATAAAACAGCTATTTTAGGAAAGTCAACACATTACGTGCAGCAAACACGATAAAAGCATTCCAACCCTTTCAAAAAATCTACACTTGTCCTATTTAAATTGGATAATCCGCTTTCGATTTATGCTGCTGCGTAATATATTCATATATGTATATATATATATATATATATTTCATCTCACTCGTATGAAGTGTTACAGTATGTCATTGATCGATCGAAAAAGCTATTGCAAAGTTGAAGAAACCCTTTTAATTTGCTTAATTTTTATTTCAATCAATGTAATGTTGACCAATAAAAATCTGACTGAATTTTGGGACAATTAAAGTCTGTCTTTATATCGAACAAATCTGTATTCATGAAGTTGGATTCATGGGCTCAGGGAGACGGAAGGGGGAAGCAAGCGGGTTAAAGCCACCTCATTAAAAAATGTGGGGGATGAAGCATGCGTCGGTCCACTCTTTTCAAATTTAGAAAAAAGTAATGTAAGTGTTGTGTACAAACATAAGATTGCAAGTGCAATGCAAACATTTAAAGTGGAATCCAAAAACATCATTGCAATGAAGACAACTCCAGCAATAATGACGTTGATCATTCGTCTTTACTATTATAAAATCAGATAAACAGATAGCTATAATGTCATTAGGAACCTCGCGAATGACCTATTGTCTCACGTTTTTCCTTCTTTCATCGAAGATCCGCCTACGCCACAACTCTTTAGCATGTAAAGATGGGCAGACCAATTGCTGGCTCATAAAAAGGCCTTATGGGGCCCACGATTATTTAGTTCATTCATCATATTCTTGCAACTGGTTGTCATTATATTTTTCTGTGACTCGAATGTCGGTTGTTCATAGGGAAGACAATTTTATTATTCTAACGTCAGCTATTGTACAAGTTAAAACATATTTTTTTCTTTCTTTCTCTCCTTACAGGAGTGAGTATACCTCCCACTGCACACGCTTGGTTCGCCATTTTCATACTCCCTGTCAACAGCGCCCTCAACCCTATACTTTACACGATGACGACCCGCCAATTCAAAAGAATGTTATTCCATCCATCTCGAGCTCTCATGGGCATGTCGAAATCTGCCGGCGGGAATGACCTGTCACAGTCTGTCTCGCGGTCACGTGACAGAGAGATGGGTAACACAGCCACCTCTAGACTCTCTGTCATTTCACACTCACATCAGATGAAAAACGGGGGTGGGGTCGGTACCCCGGGAGGAACCCCTGCTGCCGAAAGGAACTCCCACATGGAAAATATGCTGTCCAATGTAAGTAGAAATTTTTCCATCGCCTTTCGGTTGGAATAATATAGTGTGAGTGTTTTTCTTCAAAGAGCCTGGATCAGAGGTCATGAATGCCGACAAAGGTTGATTTAAATTAGAAGTTTCGAAAGATTGGTCAACTTGCGTGCTATCGGGGTAGGGATCGGGGGTCGGAACAGGATAAGCTAAGGGGAGGCTGGGAAATACACTCCACTCCCCTCATAAGTTTTTGGACTTTTTTTTAAATATTATCACGGCCAAAAATTACATTAGAAAATACCAAGTAGCTAACGAGTCTCATCCCCATTCTTAGAAGCCTTCCGATGGCCCTGACAGGTCATAACTCCTTGGGATTCAAGGTTTCACATGGTGGAAACAGTCAACAGAACATTCCAGAAAGAGTATACTTTATCTTTCATTAAAACTTTCATGAAATGCATATTTGATTTTGCGAACAAAACCAGCCAGTCGTATTTATATCACATACAGAAGATGTAATTTTATGAATCAGTCATGCCATCACGCATGTGTCCGCTTAATAAACATGACACGTCTCTGATTTCCATGTATGCTATCAATTCCTTAACAAGTTGACTTGGAATTATTTTAAAGGTGCTGAGTAGTTGCCAAAACAGAATAAATTCTCGGACCCGCCGACTTCGTTACGTCCGGTTATGCTTCTTGGTTTATCGATTCGATCAGAAATGCATTGTGTCTAGTACACACAATTCACAACGTACGTTCATGTATATTATAATAGTGTTGCATGTTTCAGTACGATACTACTTACTTTTAGGCCTATAACGTAATTTTAGCTAGGCCTATGGTTTTCTTAGTTAGCCTATAACGAGTTTGATGGTGGTTAGTAAAAGGGAATCTATTTGGGGGAACTTTGGAAACTCACTTATTGCAAAAACAACAAGTTTAAGGCTTACCAGAGGTGGTTGATTCAATCATTTTCGTTTTGGCCTGGTCCCACATTTACACTGGGAGCTACAGGCGGAGGTTGCTCGTGCTTGCACGGACAGCCTCCGCTACGAGACTTCTTACACTGACATGTTGATATGAAAACGCAAACAGACGGTTCTGTGCAGCATAACCAATAGCATCTGCTTCTGTTGAGCTTTCCACTAGCTCGAAAGGAAAACTTTCTCCCTCCAACATTTTGAATCTGGTTATATTACTCGAAATGAAACCAAAATAATCCCAAGAAACACACTACAAGTATAACAAAATGCTAACGAAACCAGACGATCAGTTTTTCGCGGAAACGGTCCAATGCAGCTGCCACGATAACACGATGTATTGACTAATTGATCCATCGATCAGAACCGTTATAAGTTGAGACGATACAAAATTGCCCGTGCCAGAAGAAAAAAAGTAGCGAACTATAAATTCAAAAACCAATTGTTCAATATGTAGCAAGTGAAAAGTAAAAAATCTTAGAAATAAAATACAAGCGTTATTACTGAATTACATTGCAAAAAATATTTTTACTGAGAATACAAAACGCGTTAAGAGGAATATTTTCAATATTAGTGTCACAGTGAGGGTAAACATCTCGTTTGGTATGACGTATTTACTTCCGAAGTACGCCACTACACAGCTCCTTTAAACAATACAGGCAATCTGAACAAGCCCAAATGTGCGAAATGTTTAGTAGCCAGAAATGTTCATTTCACACCGTGCTTTATCTGTAAAACCTCGAAACTGGAAGCGTTCACTAAGTCCCAAGGGTCAAGAAGAAGCCTAAACTCAATCATTCCCTTATTCTTGTAATATTTTTATTTGACTCCATCATTTCTATCCCCCAACCTAATACACGAAACGCAGCTCGGTTCCAACCTCTCCACTGCCATGGGCGGCCATTTTATATCGAACTTGAGGGCATGTTAATGGCGGTCAGGGTCGGATTCGAGGGCATTGTGGCAAACGGATGGACTTAAAAGTAGATGAGGTAGAGTAAGGGTGACTATCGGAGGGGGACAAATATTTTGTTACCGAACATAACTATTATTTTCGGTACGAAAGTATTTGGGAGACGAAATGTGCTCAGTCCTTATCAAGGAAATCATTTCCTGATGCCATATCCTCTACCCTACCGAGTCCAATGGTCACCCTTACCCTACTTCACCTACTTCAAGTCCATTTGGTTGCCACAACACCCCCGAAACCTCATTCTTACTACAGGTTGCAATTATGGCCTTTCAGTGGGGAGAAATGTGCCCCGTTACCCATGTGATTAAGTCCCTGACCAAGATTTTCACCTCGATGCTCACATATTGGACCCTCCTTTTACTTTCGTGGTATGAGTGGTTGACAAATGTTACTGCTTTTCTCCTCAGGGTGACAACAAGGAGAAAAAGGAAGAAGAGATGGCAGCCCTGTAATCGACATGCTACACACCGCCACCAATGAACCCGTCCATCGTTGTGACATCCGTCCATCGTTGTGACGTCATTCTGTCACACAAATCAACAATATAACGGAACGTACCTAAACTTACATCAACATAACTTTCGTCATAGACCAGTCTCATCATACACCAATGATTCATGTGCAACTGCAATTTCTGCCTTGTCGCAGATTCCAGATGTTGTATCGCCCTTAATTTGATAATGGTAGCAAAAGTTGCAAACTTTTAGCAAGGGGATATTATCAGCAGAAAATCTAGTGGCATTAGCACTACTCCCTGCAGTATCTATGTAAATCTGTTATTTCTCTTTAATACCTTGCTGCAGGTATATAACGTTTCTACAAAGACTGCTGTTAAATATTTTAAGTTTTGTTTGGTATTTATAGTTTTATATTACCATTCGCTGATTGTGTTAGCAAACAGGTATGCCACTTCGATATTTGTAATGCGCATGCTCAAACATAGAACTGTACATATTTTGAATATTTGCATGACTCAATTTTTCACAAAGTAACTTTTGCTTCAAGGGCCCTTTATCCCCCCACACAGCTTCAAGGGCCCTTTATCCCCCCCCCACACACACACACACACACCGACACACTTTTTTACACGACCTTCCGCTCACTCTTTATTTGCATATTAATGATTGAAAGTAGACGGGTATCTGTAATCCGCATTAATATCAATGTTGTCCACCGGTCCGGGCTAACTTGCTTTACATGTACATTACTCTAGCCTGACGTCGATATATAACAAAAGTGTATTAAATAGGTCTGCGCTATCAGATTGAACACTTTATCCAAAGTTTCATGGTAGTGACGTAGTCTTACCGTGAGTAAATGGTTGCTATCTAAAATTCTGACAGAAGCTAGCTAATTTATGCAAAGGTCTTATTTTGATGAGCTTGAAAAGAAAGAAAGACTAGAATCTATGTCCTCCCCCCTCCCGTCTCCCTCCCTGGCCCATGGTACCTACAATTACTTTTCGTCACTAAGCTTGCTTTATTTTGTTGAAGTTGTAAAAACAGGGAGCTACTCCGTGGCAGCTACCTGGTTTAAGACAGTTCCTGCTAAACTTTCGCAGAGCGGTCTAAAGGGCCTCATGTCCAGTCGCTGTTGTGACTCTTTGAGCGGTACTGAAGAGCGACGTAGCCTGCAGGGTTTGCCTTGAAAAGCCTTTGCCCATGATCTATAAAAACGTCGTCTAAAATTTCAGCGCTACATATTTAGACTTCTGTGCAGATTTTATTCCACGACACTTACGATAAGACTTGAATGTGGGTGTGTCTGTTCACACCTCAGACTAGCGTTAATAAGTAAGGGCTTTTGAATTCGCTCTATCAACCAGTTCTCCTGCAGCAGAAAGCTGTAGCATTGGTGGATACATATTTTATGTTCCCAGATGTTAAAAAAGACAGCTATTGTAATTGAATTAAAAATGTAGAATTCAATTTGGCTCTTTGATTCTTTTTTTAATTTTAAATGAACTTTGATGGAATATGTCTTACTATTTGAAACAAGAAAGAAAAGGAATGTTTCCAAAATTCTTCAGAGTCAGAACAGGAAACGCATAAATAACTGAACAAAAATTACAATACGTTAAATCTGATTTAGTCAAATGTATGTTCGAATCGTAATTCCCAAAAATATGTCAAGTTGCTATCCATCTTTGTAACCAGTAATAATCAGCTTCTAAAATTGGTTTAACTAGAGAAGAGACTATTCGTCGTTTGCAAACTGTGCAGAGAAAAATTAACGTTAATAAAAGGTTCCTTGTTGACAACTGTGTTTGCGGATAAAGCGTGCCGCCAGAATGCAGATATACTTTTTTAATTCCCCCGGCTCTTTGGCAATGAGCCAAAGGGCGAAAACCAAACGTAGCTTAACTCCCCGAAGGATTTCTGCTCTTCAAAGGACCTAGATCCCTTGAAGGGACACTAAGACTAAACATGACCGACCTCTTGACCTTTAAACCTGTACATCATGGGTCTGTCAGGCGTGGCTTCATTCTAGACCGTACGCCAAGTTGTACTTTTTCCAAAGTCTCCTCGCGGCACGAACGAAAGGCGAAAAGCGAACGTTTACTCCCGGAGGTGTTCTGCTCCTCAAAGGAGATACTTGTTCTGAAGTTACCTCAACTCTTTGGCGAAGAGCTGGAGGGTGAAAACCATAAGTTACTCCCAAAGAGATCTGCTCCCCAACGAAGCTACATCCCGAAGAGACAACTGAGCTGAACATGCTCAACCCTTGGCCTTCAGACCTCTACATTAAGGGTCTGTCATGGTTAATTAACGCCTTGGCAAACTTCTAGCCCCGGTGTGCCACCCAGTAGGGGGCGCAATGCTCATTCCAATTCCTCTTTTATTTGCCCATCTAGAAGTCTGAACCACTGAAAATACTAAGAACCATGGGTGCAGGTTAGTAGATTAATTCCAAGCATGCGCATAATAACATCAATGTAAAACATCAAGGATCGTAAAGAAGAGCGCAGGCTCCCAGTCTCACCTTCAAGCAACAGGACTGTCGTACCCTGCGTCAACATAGTCTGGAAAGGTTTTACAGGAACTTCTGTCCGAATTTGACTGAAGACCTGGAGCACGTCTGGCTTGATTGGGCGTACTCCTTCTTTTTCATATCGAAACGTTCTTTACACAAAACGATCATTTGCTTATTTTATACCAAAATTTCTAAATTGTTCCATTTAAAGTAAGCTGAATTGGCTATGCTTCGAAACAATATGTCTGGTTGAAGACGAATCATGAAATGCCGATTTTTATTCGAAATACATGATATCTGAGGATTTTGAAATTTTGTGAAGTCATTATTTGGGGAGTTTCCCCCAAATAATGCGCCATTTCATGCCCACACCCACGCGGTTTACGACAAAACTATAGATCCAAATAAAATCAATTTTCTCCTCCTGCTACCTATAACACTCAGCTCCTAGAAACCCGTTTAGCCGTGTAAATATGTCTGTGGCTACAAGTATTAATCCTCTGAATTATGTAAATTTGGGATAAAAAATGCTTTTTTGCTCATAGACATCAATCTCATAAACTGATGATTAACGATGAAAGTAAGGAGTGTGCCCCATCAAAAGTATTCACTGGATGTGTACTAGTATGAACATCACAAATCCAGTTTAGCCAGACCTTAAAAAACAACCCCGAATACTACATAAAGCGAAAACCCAAAAAATACACCATGCGCCTACAAACTATAACGCATTTGCGAGGCTCATGATCGCCAAGGGGCGAAGCCAAACGTTTTCTCCCAAAGGAGTTCTGCTCCTTTAAAAGAAGGGTCTAAGCTCAAATCAAGTCTGTATAAATATGTTAGAGGGGTACTTATTTTAAGCATTCTGGTGAAACTGTATTGAAATCTGATGTGCCGTTCTCAAGATATTGGCAGTTAAGTTGTCACATTCCAACACAAGGTGAACTTGAAGCAAGCACATATGACGTCATAACCTCACATTAATGAGTATTCTTTAGTTTTTCTTTAAACTTTACAATCAATTTTCACCACATAATCCCATGTTATTGGAATGTGCATGTATGGAGAGGCATGGGAATGTCACAAAATTTAAATTCCCCATGAGGAGCTCCTATCCCTAATAATCGAGTACTACATGTCCGATTGGAATGAAATTTTCAACAAACTGCATAGACTTAGTTCCTCTTTCACATATGCAAAGTAATATTTTGCTTAAACCCTTCGTTCAAGGAGCTACGTCTCCAAAAGGACACAAACTTAACTGACCAACCTCTCAACCCAGGTCTGTCTCAACCTCAGACCTCAGTCCGGGTCTGTAATTCGTGGTGCTGTTTTTGACTGACTGAAAAGAATAGATACTAAACGTGAACTTAGCCAAAAGGCCGAGAAGCGATTTGGCAAAGGAGATATGCAAACTATATCATTACAGCTTGTATTTAACATTTGACATTAAGCAACTTTACATAATACAAGGGGACATAACAGTTTAGTGTAAATTAGAAAAGTACACATTAAAGTTTTCTTATAATTGGAATTTGATTTTTACGAAACGAAAGAAGTTTTTTCACGTTCCATTCACATAATGAATTCGCTTGTTTCGGTAGTAAGAATAAATATCTATTGCGTTCTTTTTTATTATTACTTTTACCCTTTGAACATGTGCCGCGATCCAATCTAATGCAAGCCTCATTTTAAAAGTTGGTGGACACTTTCAAGGTTCTGTTTTACAAATATCCATGTAAAAGTGGCTAAACTGAGTGATTAAGAGCTCCGAATTGTAAAGTGTATTTGGATAGACATTAGTCGAGCAGACATTTACATCATAAAAATCGGTTTTTTGACATTTCAACGAAACTTGCTCACCCTGGGAGGCTGTGAAAATTCCCTTTTAGAAATGTATGTACACTACATTACATAATGATATGAATAAAAGTGTTTGAGCTCTTTATCATATAATCTGTCATATAGCTGCCAAGGGGGAGGGGCGTTACACCACAATTTTTTCAATGTTTAATGACACCCATGGATGTATGTAAGCTATCATTGTACATAAGAAGAAATGAAGTGAATACGAGTGTGTAATGATGTCATCATGACGTATTTACCTCTTACAACAACTTAATGTAAATTGCCCACCAAAAAGGACAGCTTTAAGATAAATCCCATCGGATAAAAATATGTAATTGCTGTATAATTGATATTATTATTCATCTTGCACACAAGAGAAAGACTAATAGCTTATATGTCTTCCGTGAGGTACATATTTATCTAAAGGAACGAAAAGGTAACGTACTCAACATTTCATCTTAATCGAGTTGCATTCATGATTTGACCCAATTAGTGGTTAGTTTATTTGACGGAATCAACAACGGCTACTCTACTCTTCCCCTAATTTTGATACTTCGGGGAAGTGGTGTTTTGATGGAATATCCCCGAATATGCAGTGGCGACTGCTGGGAGGGGACATGGGGGTACTTGTACCCCGTCAATACGTTTGCTCCATCTTTCCCCCTTTTGACCTCTCCCGTGCAAAGGTATATAGCTCATAACTCCCTCCCCTCACCCTCGCCTCCCCTCCTCCCTTACTTTTGAAATCCTGCCACTACGACCATGATCGGCTAACTTCTATGTATGTTGTAAGATTTAATGGTGCTTCATGAACTTCCCTACTTGTAATGTGGATAGCTTTCAGCAGGGAGCTGTCCTAACAGCTCCCGATTCCTAAGTACGAGCACGAGGGGCCAAGTAAGTACAGAGTCCTAAGTAAAAGTACAAGAACCTGTTTTTTCTGAAAACGAATACGAAGTCCAAGCGTACGAATACGAAACCATAAGTTCCAGTATAGAACAATGTAACCGAGTGCGATTGTTAAGTCCTGAGTACAAGTACAAATTGTAAAGTTTCTTATTATGTGGGTACGTGTACTAAACTCTGAGAAAGAAATTGAGTATTAGAACATGTATGAGTCACGAGAATTAGTCCAATGTAATAATGCACTGACGTATACATACGAGCACGAAGTTCAGAGTAGAAGCACTTTTTACGATATGTAAATCCGTGAGTACAACCAGTAGGAGTGCAAAGCCATTAGTACGAGTTGAAGTAGGAGGGCGAGTACGGTCACGGATACCACAGTTCCGGACCTTTCACTTCTTGATTTGGTAAATTTACATTCTTGTCCATATCCCTCAAACTTTGTTCATGCCATCGATAAAGTAACAGAAGTCGCCTATATCTTTTAGCTGCCGAGGTACAACATCGCGAAGTGGCTCCATGCAAAATACAGTGGAGCCGGGTGATAACAAAGTAACTTGACTTGTTGCCCGCCCGGCGGAAGTAAATTCAGGCCTTGAAAGGCAGTTGTTTTATGACGCCAAGCAACCACGAATGTGGGAGAAGCCTTTCTGGCTTATAAATTACAACTTCACTTCGGTTGGCTAACCAACTCAGCAATTTAGATCAAATTTGGTTTCTTCTGAAAGACCAGCACAAATGGGTAAATTGTAGATTGCTCTTGGATGAAAAGCCCACCTTACTTTGACCCGACCGGAATCGAACCCTGAACCTCCCAGTTCCTAAGATTATCGCTTCGTATGCCACCGCCTTTACCTACTCCGCCAGAGTACGTGTATTGCTCCAGCACCTATATTGACTGCACTCTGTGATCGTAATTCATAGCGTAACAATCATAAATATTCAACGAAAAATCAGCTAGAGCAAGTCTGATTATTATGCATTTCACGCGATCAAGTTCAATAGGACGTGTGTAATTTCTCAGTTTTAATTAAGCTCGTCCAACGTTGAAGCTCCATTTAACTACTGTGTAAAAGTGAGAAAGTGATTGAACGCTACAGTTCAGGCTTCATCCTGCAGTATGAATATTTATATATTGAAACCAATCAACAGTCGAGAGATAACTATAAATTAGGTTTATTGTGTCAACTGGACGATCTTTTTCATTGTTTGCAGGTGTTAGAATATGTACGTAAAATATGATACATATTCGACACCTGCTATGATGGTAACTTGACGTGTTGAAAATCAGCAGCTCCTAAATGTCCAAGCCTCTCTTCGAAGCCCAGCAACTTGCAGACAGTATTTCATCTACTATTCCATGTCAGAATGTTAGAAAAACTAATATCAATTGTTTTATTGGGAAAAGTACTTTACTCACATGTCAAGGGGGATATGATATTTGTCACCCAACTTGGCAAAAGTAGGGTTGTGTATACTCCACCCCTTACGAGATTTACGGGCGGTAAAGGGGAAACATTAAAGGAATGTTTTTCCTACGTTCCAATGGTATAATTAGTCAGTTTTTATCTACGTGAGGTTAAAATATTACTTTAAATACCACTTCAATGTATTGGGGACTAGTTATCCGTTTTATGGTTAATACTACATAAAAGTGGGATTACCCGTCAGCACCCGTACCTGATCTTCGTACAAACACAAGCGGTCCCTTTCAGCCTCTCCTTCATGGGGCAAATGTTTTCTCCGGGTGAATGTAGGAGCAAAGGTAACAAAACAGAAAGGTGGTGTCGGAATTAACCTTAGGATAACACAGGAGAAGAGAGGAAAAAGCTCCCTACTTAAAGGAATCCTCTGCCATAGGGTCAGATTGTTTTCTCAGAGAGAGGGGAATAATCTATCAAAGCATGTTCTTTAAGCGAGATGGAGGTCACAAGCGAATATGTTTGTTACTCGCATGTGAAAAAGTGATAAAAATGGATGACCCTCGAAAAATGAGCTCATTTGAGTGGTGGCGAAGTAAAAGTATGTTTTTTAATAATACACCTATTCTATAAATATTGTAAAATATTTGTTTCTGTTAAATTCAAACTTTTAACATTCATACCTTACCGCAACAATGCAGTAAAAATTTTTATTCACAAATGCTTATTTTTTGTAAATATGTTTATATTTTAGTTTGAGACTTTGAGGTATATTTTAGTAAATGTGAAAGTGCAAGAATAGTAACGTATATAACTAATTGTGAAAAAAGTGAGGTGAATAAATGAGATAAAATATGCATGCTAAATGATTGAGTTGTATAACTTTCTAGTCTTTACAAAAGGAAGTAACTATTCCCCTCCCCACCCCTCCATCCTCAGACAAGCCATACAGCCCACCTCTCCGTGACTTTAACAGGCAATTATTTCTGATTATAAGTAAAAAGGGAATATAAAAACCCAAATTTCTCAATTTCAACTCAAATGGCCAAAAGCAGTGAAAAGAGTTAGTTATACATCACCTTAGTAATGTAGCCAGGGGTTTATTGTTTCATTAAGAGGTTTAAGTTTCATTCACACTATAAATATGCTTCAAGGCTCGTCACTTTGACGCAATGAATGAGCCGGACTTGAAGTACTTTTTTATCAATCTTCCAGGGGACATGACACTAGACCTCTGTGCTGTTAATGGTCCTTTCCCTCCCCCCTTTTTCTTGAAAACTCCTGAGTATGCCCCTGGGTCACAAAATGAATCAACTGAATACCGTAAAAGTGCTGAACATGATATTAGTGTCCTTTATCCAGGAAACTTGTTTTCCTTGCAGAGTTCACTCATGCTTCTCATCTTCAGTATCCTCCACCATCAACTCCAAGGCACTCATAAGCTTCCATACATTCTGAGTATAAAGTGGGAAACAATCCGTTAGATATAGTGCAGCGCCCTCTAAACCACTTTGAAGGTCTTTTATTGCTCTGCGATCCATCGTAGTAAAAATTTCATTGTTATCCACCAACAGAGATTCCATCATTTGAAACAAACACAGACAGTTTTCACACATGGCTGGGTTTGGCATTTTTTGTTTAGAGGTGGCCAGTTTCAGTTCTTCTGCAACTCGCTGGATTTGCTCCAACAGACAGTCTAAGGCAAATTTTCCTAAGTGTGTTGACTTGCCCAACGTTGTCACCAACGTCATTGACGATTCAAGAAGTTCAGTCTGCAACGATAAAGGCATGTTTAGAAATAATTCCCTCGACTTCATGGGTCAATTTTGTTTCTTTTAAAACCAAGGGTGAAAGGTGAAGTCTGTCGGAGTTTGTGTTTCTAACTTAGTCTATATATCGTATTTGATGAGTAACGGAATCTTTATATTTTGGTACATGTCTTCATGATTACTTTTAGACCAGTCAAAATTCGCTTTTGAAAACTGTTAAACAATTATCAAACTGTAGGGGCAGCAAATGTTTGCACGACGGACCCTATTTTCTTGTTGTTCGCGTTCTTTTTAATTTTTAAGTTTGAAGTCCTGTCTAACGCGATGTTACTTTTCATTGCCCCCGTTCCAAGAGTCTGACACGTGATAGGCCTATGGTTCCAGAACACACCGTGTAAAACGTATCTGCGACAAAACGTTTTGATCCTTGATATGCCACATATGTGCGAAAATGCATGGGTAATATCGTGAAAGCAGGAATCAAAAACTTGACCAATTTTAGAGGTAAAAATGTGTCACGTGCTTAGTGTACATCACTTCACATCACATCGAAGAGCATTGAATTCATTAATGAAACGCACCGTTAAAATCCCCCAAAACAACTTGAGTCTGCTGTTTCTTGTAAAGCGACCCCGGTAGTGGAGATGAAGCACTATGAGCTTTACAAAACTATACTGAAGTATGAATCCGTCTTAAGCCTGTGTATGACGTAACTACTACTCCAACAGTAGCAAAAAAAATAGCGTGGATAATTAGCTTTTCTATGTCAGATCCCCTATTGTCTACATCAACAGGGATATTACCCCAGGGAGTAAACGTTCAGATGTCAGTGATATTAAAGGAGAATTCTCAAATGATAGATACAATTAAATATTTGAAGTACAAAATGTCCAATAAAGAGAGCCAAAGGATCGGGGAAAGACGTCGGTGATAATTACTTACCCGACAGAGCTTGCTACAATTCATTAAAGCTTTCAATACACATTTGATTAAACTTTGACATTCCTGAATTACTTCATCCCGATGTCTATCCATGATAGATGAGTTTAACACTTTCACTATAGGTGAAGTTCCTCTTTGTGCTAAAGACCTTGGTAGGTGTTCCAGTTTTAGCCAGTTCCTGTAATGATCACATACGACGTGGACAGAGTGTTTGAAAGTTCCCGTGACGAAATCTGCAGGTAGACTAAAGTCTCCAGGAACTGAGAGAGATTCCATTTTAGTTACACTGTTTAGAAAGTTCAGACTGGTCTCCAGAATAACATCCTGGCCACTTTGGGTTGAAGAAGTTCCTGACAAATTTGGAGGTGTAAGAAGTGATATGTCGTGACTGGAAATCGATGGAAGGGAGATGCTAATGTCATCAAAATCTGGAAAATAGAATGATTTTAGATGCATGAGAGACATGTAACTACGATATAGGGGTAACTACTTGCAGGCATTAAGAATGAATATTCTACAATGAAGTGATATATTCAGGGTAAAGCCGAAGAACAGGTATCATTGGTGTGGTAGGTACAGATTAACTACATCTCATTCATTCAAAACTGACAACTCAGCCCCTAGAGTACGATTGGACAAATGCAAAAGCCTTAGAATACTGCATTATCTCAGTTTTAATTAATTTCATGATTTAAACATTCAGGTCGATTAGCTTTTCCACAATTTGCTTTCTATTTTTGTGATTTGAAACTAAGTGTTAAACATGAGGCACTGTTCTACTTGAAATGGAATTTACTTTATATTACTATCTCGTTTTCCTTAGATGACACTGAGAAAAGATGTCCTTGTACGGGATGTGATTTATTGGGTTTGTTGTGTCTTAAAATTATAATTTTGAAAAACATATTTTCTGCATTTTCTCTATCAGTAAATGAGGAAAAGGGTTTCTAGTGCCAACTGAGTCCAACCCAGATGCGCGCTCGAAGTGTGCAGAAAATTGTGGTAATAGGCTTGAAAGAAATTTTCGTGCAAGTACTCATGCTCTTTACGTAGGTATAACTACTTAAGGAATAAATCGCATTTGGCGAACTATTATTGGTGAATAAGCCGTCGAGACTCCAAATTTGACAAAATAACGGA
>WURT03227499.1:1182-17135 GCA_009936505.3 Holothuria glaberrima | reverse complement strand
ATGATCTGGTAACTACATGAATTGATTGATTAGGAGAGTCAGTTTTCTAACTAACAATAGTCTCAAACTTTTAGGATTAAAATTTTGGCACATGAAGCCACTTGCTCTTTTCGAGCCCCCTTTACCGTGATTGACTGTTGATGCACACTATAGAGATTCGCCTCCTGGTTTTGTCTAGTGCTCAGCTCGCTCTCGGAAATACCATTCAGCATCTCCAGTCTGACGGACAGAAGCCTGTAGTTACTTTCCTACAGCCTGGAAGGGATGATAAATCCTCCCTCGTAGCTGAACGGAGCAACTCCATGACAATAGCAGTGTATTTATGTCCTTCTAAGACGACCAAGCTTATTAATTTACAGTATTTATATACGTTGAAGGTTAGTCGTAGTTTACATCTTAAGTTAGAACAGTGTTCAAATATTCAGAAGGTTTGAAACAAGCAAACACATATCCCAAAGGTTGTGCGAACTGGATAAAGGGTACAAATATTTGAAAATACTGAATGGAAGAAATTATTGAAATCGATTTACAAAGTCCAGGTTTAATACATCTGCATGTAAGCAAGCTTGACCAAATTGTGGTATGGTGACATTTCACGTCAATGCCATCGTTTGCGATGGTTTGCTTAGGAAATGGTCCTCATCTTTAATAGCACTAGTGTATTTGCATATACTTGTATGAATCCTTAGTAATGCCAATTTTTAAAAATGGCCCTTGATATTCTGAATTAACTGCTGGCGCTGACTGGTGTCAATTTTTCTGTATTATGAATCACAAATCTGGAAAAACATGTTCACTCTGCATTGAAAAATTTGGGAAATATAATCTAACATGAGTTACGCAATGAGTAGGCTACTTTGTGAAAACTGTCATGTGAAACAGTTATCATACCATACGTTAGAAATGAGGTATCCTCTAGTTAAGGGGGTAATTTGGTATTACTAATATATCCAATTAGGTCAATTGTAATATTCTATTTAAAAGCTCCCAACGTATTGAATGACAAGAGCTTACCTTAAATCCTTTAAATCGTATCAGAGGCAAACATGTAATTTTGTAAATATTACATGCTCGTAACCTATGATTGTTTAGAGAGTTGAAGTACTGGATGAGACTGGCGCTGCTGTTGGATGAGAGCAGTATTCAACGAGACTACCACTTAATGAGGACTGGGATGAAAGCCCAAAAGGGCACCCATAGCCTGTCGACAATATTCCCTCTTTGGAAAGAGAGGAACAGTGTTAGTTTTATATTACTAGCCTGAATGGATTTTTTGTGTCTCGAGAAGAGTACAAAGGCCAAAAACAAGAAGACGGTGGTAGGGAAAGAGAGAATACAGAGTGTTGGAAACTTTGAAGCGAAGCTGTAACAGCAGCTGAAGGAGAAGTGACGGGAAGGCATTTTATCTTTATATATCTTGACACAGAGCTTTAAGATTACGGTAAGGTTACTGGGACACTAACAGTGCCAGTAGTAACCTTACAACTACAAAGTTCTGATGCTCGGGGTCGGTCGATTAACGAGTAAAGATCAAAGGTTACAGGACATATTTAGCATCATTTATGACAACCAATTGATAGGGGCACACTAAGATGCTGTGAAGATTTGTAGCTTATAACTAACTGCCCGTATGGTCTATAACTTATTATGTTGTACACATTTTCACAGCATTCTAAGCGCCAATATGGCAGAAAGGTAACTTTCATTTCTACCCTGACAATACTTGACTGTGAACGCGCATTTCCTTATGTAGACATTTTTCACCTTTATTTTTGTCCCTAGCTTCTGTTGTCTTAATTTTTTCTGTTTTTTCTGTCGGCTCAATAGTTAGGTAATCACAAAAAGTAATTAAACTAACTTCAGTCAGCTTACTTAAAGTGGGCATGACAAGGCCAAATTAACTTTTGTGTACTGCAAACTGGATACAGCATTGTATAAATATCATCCCACACACTGTTAAAACCTCTGCAATTCGGCTTAAATGGAATTTTGAACGTACAAAAATCAATTTCGAAAAATGCCGCAACAGATCACCTGACTGTTATGACGCAATTGGAGGCACAAACACTGCGCTTTATAAACTTCATGAAAAGGCTTATATCGCAATACCTGCGCAACATACAGAGCACAAAGCTTTGTCCAAGCTGGTGGCTTCGAGGCATATCATTGGCCACAATGCGGGCGCGCATATGGGCGCGCGTGTTTTAGCTTCCCTACATGAGCCCCACTTCTGCTTTTGTGCACAGAGAACTCGGTCGGCCCTCTGTACAGAACAGCTATGCACATGTACGGACAGTCCATAACAAGCGCGCCTACACTCAGTGGGTTGTTTGTTTGACGGTGTTATTTCGAATACTAAGCAGTCACCACGCAGCGACACATCATACACAATCTAGTCACTGGTCACACGCGCTGCTCTAGTGCCTTAGCACAGGTGTTTGCAATGATGTATCAGCTAACGCGCGTTAGCATGCACGTGATTCGGTGTGTAGAACAATGGGTGAGCTGACAGCAGTGTTACTAACCGTGCCCAGAGAAATCCTAAGCTTTAGCTGGAACGAGCGTGTCAATGCAAACACGCGCTTCATACCGTGCGCTGCTGAAGGGTCACGTGCCGCGAGAATGTGGTTGTATGATAGCTGTAATACTTTTAAGCATCCGATTCCTGCGCACGCGTACAGAGCGCTGTTTTTCTGAAACGTTTGGGAACATTGAGTATGCTGATAAGAACGCTGGTCAAGACTGGTGGCATAAACTGCGAAACACTGTGCCGGGAGACAACTGGTTTTGTGATTTTACGACAGCGTATTGTCTGATAACTACGATACGTATTCGAAGCATAATATTATGCAGAAGTTTGTACGCAAAACTGCAGAACCGAAATTTGTGTTTGTGACTATACATGAAGACATGAAGAAGTGGTGAATATAGGCCAATAGTTGCTGTTTATTAATCACTTGGGCCCTGATACAGATACAGATACAGATACAAAGGGTGTCCTCACATGTAATCTGGTGCCACATATGCTCCCTTTTGAAGTTTAACTCGTGTTAAAAATTTACGTCTTTTTATTAACTAAAACAATTGGCATCAGTGAGGGGACATAGCCCAACGGCCTTCCCCTGTGTACGCTACTGCCTGCAACTGAGCACTAAAAAGATATAGTTCAATTGTCAAGGGCCGCTTCGATGATTAGCCCCCTCACTTCAAAATTGGCTCCGCGGCCCCTGACATAGCCTCTTTCCAGTGTAGACTATGGCAGTCGGCTTTCAAAAGGTGATAACATCTCATCTGCAACAGCCTCCCCCTCCCCTGTTCCGACGACCCTTTGTTAGTGTTGCCAGGGTAGGTCTGCAGGCCAGTAGTGTATCATGTATGGCATTGTCACTATTATTAGTATTACTTCCCATCGCCCATTGACATGAATCCTGGGTACTTCCTTGGCGAAAACGTTGTCTTTATCGATGCAAACTTATATCTCATGAAACTATATTAAAAGTCACAGAAAATGATCCAACAAAGCCTCTTGCAAAAATTACGAAGTCTGCTCTTCTGAAGCAGCATAATGGGCGAAAATTCACGCCATTTGGCCACTCAGTTGTTCACTTTCGGTCGTCGTCTGTGAGTACGCAGTCTAGCCCCCTGAGCGTGGGTAAATTTCCTTAAACCTTCACTTAAAAACGACGCGTTACTCACTAAGAAAAATAGACGTAGTCGGCCACACAAGCAACAGTGTGGGTGTATAAGTCTAATACTTGAACCATGTAATGACATTCCCGCGGCACGTGACCCTCCAGCGCGCTGCATTTGTTACTGTGGGACGCTCCTTCCAGCTAAAGCTCAGGATTTCTCTGACCGTGCCCCCAATGTCGTCTTGTCTTGAGACACACTCACATTCGTTTTTTCGCATTCGGATTTCAGATGGGCTGAACCTAGCCTGTGTATGGGAATTCTCATTGTCGTATCCAGGGATATATGGACGTAATTTAGTCGGGGAAACATTTATTTTAATTCAAGCGGTACCCAAGGATTACCTACTGAGAAACTTACTTTGGCCGTGTCATTCCCACTCCATGAAATTTTAACTACCATCAGTCATTCCTGCTACAAGCCTCCCTGCAACATAAACTTTTCAGCCGTAAATAGAAGTTGTAAAAAGAGGGTTTAACGACTCAAAATGTGATTTTTGTGGTCTGTTAAGTGCACGTTAAATGTTATTTCAAGATAGGTTTTTTTCTTGTGCCCACAGTTTTGTCACTAACACGGAGCGAAATTCACTCCAAAAGGGGTGTGCTGAGGAACCACTCCTAGAAAGAGTGAATTTCACCCGGAGTGGAGTGAAATTTCACTCCAAATAGAACAACATTTTCACACACATAGTCTGAAATATCGCTTTATTTGCGAGTACAAACAAATATGCCACAGGACCATGCTCTAAATTTGATTCTAGGAGTTTATTAAATTAGCCGGAGTTATCGATCTACAGGGCATGACACTTGAACGCAGCCGGTTCAACGTCAATATGCTTGGGAGTCAGACCCATCAGCGATATAATTTGGTATTTTATCTAACGGAATACGAGTTTCATTCGTGCAAACATCCATGCCTTTTCATTACAAAAGATATCCAAGGAAGGCAGGTAAATCGTAGCACATCCTCCCTCTCCACAAACCTGCAGTTTAAAAGTGCATTGCATTGAAATGCCGCCTCTGGCAGCCTTACAATACAGTTAACAGGTACCAAATGCGTTTCCAGCTTAGTTATAATTTACCTACCACAGAATGGCGATTTTTGATAATGACGGAATCTTGCTTATTGTAATGAAACGTTTGGTGGCAGAAATGATAGTAGACATAGTCGCAGTAGAGGCAACCTAAAATCTTCAGAGCATTACATGCGAGGATACAAACACCAAAATTGCTCAATCCTCAGACCTTTTCTTTTCTCAAGTATAATCTTGCGCTTTGCGAAAAAGCTGTCATGATAAGTGTTGGCTGTCGTGCTCTTTCCAAGATATACCCTTATAATTGAGCAAGATCCTTTTTTAAATGTGAGTCCCTGTCAATTGGCACCTAAGTATCAAATGGTGTTACAACTAAGCTATTAAATGAAATCAATTCAGTTAACGTTTTAAAATTATTTTGCGCTAGGACGGTGATCATATGAGGACGGAGGCATATCTACCTTTTAGTTGCTTGGGGAACCCATGCCATCATCCCGTATTATTTTGCCAGAAAACAAAACCTTCTGCTTATACTTATCCGTGCCAGACAACTTCGCCCTAACTACAATGGGACTATTGTCGCATGCTTTGGCGTTCTACTTGTTAACCTTACATTTTCATACGAACGCAAGTATGCAGTTAGAGTTCAAACATAGGTGTGCAAATTTCGACGTTTTCTTACCTAACATAGCAATGCACGTTTAAGCAGCCTATGAATCTTCAAAAGTGTCCATCCAGCTGCAGTCGTCCCCTTCATGTCCAATGTCTGATTAGTTAGGGAACTAGCCCCTAGTTATTTGTACTACTAGGAACGATAGGTTTGGTGTTTGCACTCCATCTCGGACACCGTGGGGACGAATGACACCCATTTTAAGGGCAGCCTTTGGAGCCATTAGGACAGGTGGGCCCTGAATGATCCCAAAAGTGACATTCCGTTTCACTTTTGAGACCAAAGAGAATAGTTGTACGCAAATTACGCAATTAAACTACTTAAACCAATCGTTTGAAAATGGCAATTTAAGAAACGAATTGCTTGAAACTTTGCTACTAAACGGTCCGGGAGAAACCCTCGAAGGAGGGTGCACAAAAATCCTCTTTTTTGTACACATGGGGGCGGCTATTATCCAAATGCATTTCACCGTCGCCATACACATACTTTGTTCGGCGCACTCAAAATAAAAAAAAGGAAAATTTTAAGTCACTGAGGTACATGAACTTATAGCAATATGTTAACTTAACAAATTTTTAACGTTTTACCGAGGGGAGTTTTTGCCCACCGTGGAAAATTTACGAAAAAGACGAAAAACAAAAAGAGTTTGTAGGTTTCAAACTCATACCAGACGTTACATATAAGGCAACAGTGTGCAATATTTCCTAGCTTCAATGCATCACTAGGCAACGCCCTACGCTCTATAACCCCGCGAAGTTTGTATTGCAAGATGTACACACTGTATTTACTACATATGCAAGCACTGTATAGGTTACTACGTTAGCTAGTTTACGCAAACGCCATGGGAAACATCATGAGTGTTCAGATAATGTGTTTTTTCACTCATTGATCATTATGGCTATACACTGTAGCTTATTTGTCTCGCTGATGGGCAGTATAAAGCGCGGGTCACGCTACAGCGATTTCGGATCGGATTACGTCCGTTTTTTGAGTTTTAAATAAAATCTTCTCCATCTCTGGTCGGAAAGAAGCAAAAATTTGCTACTCTGTGTAAATATATGATTTTTATCAGAGGACTACGTAAATGAAATGTAACCTTATTATTTCGTGAGGTCACATCGACGGACAGCTTTTATCGGACACGCGTAGGGGGATTGCTAGAGCTACAGGAATAGGTACGCTATTTATGCTTTGTAGGCTACTACGCTACTACTCGCACTATAAATTCTATGGTCTGGGTTGTTTTTAGTTTTTTTTACCTCATCACCGGTTGATTTTATTCCACCCCATGATAGACGGCAAGCAATCTTGACTACCAGCAACACGGATAGCCTATGATTTAGTTAATTCTTGATATACAAAAACACTAACGTTACACGCAGTTTGTCATCCTGCACAATTCCATACCCCGGCTTAACGTAACGTTAGGCCTAGATCAGTTGAAGCTTTTTATATTGCACGGAGTAGGCCTACGGGTGTAAATCTTACCGTTGTGGTGAGGTAAAATTCAGTCTAAAAGAAGCTGGACAAATACTTTTCACATTTGAAGTCTAACTTTCTCCAGTAGTGTTGTGTACGCAGTAAATTTATCTCAGCGTGCCTATAGGCCGCACGTAGCCTAGAAGCCAGTTTTATCAAGCAACAGTAAACATTGCTGGCGAAAGGAGAACGTTAAGATTGACTCGTACGTCTGTACCCACAGTGAATCGAGTCGACTTAGCTATATAAGTCATTGGATCTGTAGGTTGATACAGTGAAAGAAACTAGTCAAGTAAACAAAAATACGAACCCTCGAACGAGGGTTCTCCCGGACTGCTAAAGAAAGGCCTAATTTGGGGCCCAAAGGGATTCAAAATTACAGTTTTGAGACCAAAGTTGAATTGATACCAAAACAATTTTTTAAAAGTGAAAGTCCAAAAACCATGACTTAAGAAAGGATGGTCCCTGACATTTCAGCTTAAGAAGTATCCATAACCTACACCCATTTCTACTGTTTTAGCAGTCTACTAACTTTCTAAAGTAAACAATGCAAATCCGGAAATGGGTATATGAAGTTAAAAGGACCAAATCCATACACTCTGTCGTCAAAATCTGTATTGTCTTTCAGACTTATTTTCAAAATCGGTCTTCAAAAACGTAATTTTCACTTCAATAAGCAGAAGGCCTCCAAAAATTGAGGAAATCTTCAAAAACGTAATTTTCACTTCAATAAGCAGAAGGCCTCCAAAACTGAGGAATTCGTTTCCTGGCCACAGATCAGTTAGGAAAAGGACGCATAGCCGTGCAAAATACTTAAAAAATTAAGAAAAAGTAGACACAACGCTAATATGAATTTGTAGTAAAAAATATGTAGGCCTATCTATATATATACATAAACCATCTCATCATATATATATATGTATATAAATATACAAGAAAAGTGCTAATTCTAAGCCAAACAATGTTATTGACGCCAACTCACGACATACGGAGCATCACAACTACTTTTCTGGCAAGAAAAATACACTTGTAATGTAATTTGCTGTCAAATCGCCAAATGTATTTGAGCCCAAGCTTTGCTTATGTTTTACGGAATGAAACGTAGATGACGAAAATGTGTTATTTATCCACGTTGACATGAAAATGACCAGTTTGGGCCTTTTCTATACAAAATGACCATTATTGCCCTATTATTATGATAACGTATTTCCAAGCCTTTTTATGTAATAACAAGTTGCCTATTGGATACTATTATTAATTCTCGCTTTGACATTAAATTGGCCCTGTTGATTTTTTTTTTACCACAAGTGATCGTTATGTTTTCAAAGGATTATAAGACTGTTTTGATAAGAGTCAGAACTTTTGTTACATGGGAGAAAAGCTTCGGTTATTGGACGAAATTAGCTTAAACGGTACTATTTGCGAACACGGCTGCCAAAATTTTATGAGTGGGTCGGATAACATTAATCATCACTCGTTTTAATATAAGATTTCACAGCCAAACGTGACGCAAGTCACTTATTGGACAGTTCTACGTAGTTTTAGTTACTAATCAAAAAGGTTGAACCATCGTTATAATGTGGCATTAAAATGTGATGAACTTTCATTATCTTAGACTTTGTTCCCATGATGTATAAATATATTTTGTTTACAAAACATTCTTTGGAAGCATTGTCGGCAGGATTTATTATTTCACTTTCTGTAACTGTGGTCATACATAAAATGATTTTCTACACATTCCTTCTGTAAAGAAGCGAGGCCATTTGACTTCAGCGACAGGCAAATAAGGTTATCTAAGATATCTGGAAACTATGACAGGCATCAAATTCTTTCAATATTCGTTGTAAGCAAAATTACAGCAATGCACATACTTCGGGGCAAACAAAGATCCCAATTAATTACTGATGGGTGATTTAAACTGTAAGTTTCAAAACTAAGGAAACCTTGGTACCAACTCCCCCTAAAGTCTTTACAAAGTTGGGAGTGGAATACCTCCCAAACTAGCTTTAGTGGCTGAATATGGTCAAATAAGCAGTTCTCAGGTAGGTGCAACCTACCAGTAAATTGATCTAACCAAGTTGTGAAGTACCAATTGGATCACACTACCTGACTACTGTTGTCAGTGGTTACTGGGGTGATTATTTGCACTGTCCATTCAAACGCGTAACACTGGAATGTTCGCTGACGAAATAAAACTACTTGAAAACGCACGCGAGATTGTCAGCAGGACCCTATAGATACAACGTACGACTACAGAGGGTGAAAATCAGTTACACAATAGATAGAATGACTCTTCGGCACACGTATTCATCGCTTTGTTTCTGCAAATGAAGTTTATAATATATCCCGTTAAAGTGTATGGTATGTTATTCTAAAAATATTATTGAAAAAGTTCTTGCAGCATAGTTAGGAAACAGTTTAAAGAACAACATGAAACTTGGAGAATGTCTTGAGAATTTGTTATAGTATTCATTTTTAGCAAGATTTTATATGTAAGTGATAGTTCTTGCGTGAAGAGTGACAAAATGATATTTAACTAACTATAAACAGTTCGGGGGAGATTCCTAGATTCGGGAGAATCTACTTTCCCCCTGATCGACAGAAAATTTGGTCATTGGCGCCATTTTGTCTATTTAACCGACAATCCCACGCATTCTTTTTGTATATATTGTCAGTGGCGAATCTGTTTTGGAACCCCCTTGCAAAAATTGTCGGTCTAATAAAATGGTATTAAATGTATATTTGGAAGGTTTATTGTCGTAGCTACAGAAAAGCCACGTCCCAATCGGTGGTTCACCAAGCCGTTTTTGAGTTTTTGAGGGGTTTCATTCTTGCTTAACCTTACCTTTGTAAGGCTGTTAAGCCTGTACCATGTGTTGCGTAACATTTTCTCCGTTCAGGAGAATTTTGGTTTTCCCCAAACAGGAGAATCTCCCCAACTTATGAAGGGACAGACTTTTGGGAACTTTTGCACCCATTTTACTCACTTTGGTGTATATTGTTTAATTTTAATGAATTTGATTCTTTTTCTTGATTAAGGGTGTATTAATATTCATTATACTTTAGATCTTTAGCATTTTACTGCATTCAGCCTTAATCAGTTGTCCGTACAGAAACCAGTATTTCTCAGCATATAGCATAGTAATAAACATACTCGGTTCAAGCTGTGACCATTGAACATGAAAAAAGTTACGTAGTTTCACAAAACCCTTTTTGTGAAAAGACAGCACATTCACTTGAATTGGTGAATCCAATTGGTTGCAGGGGGTCATGTCGACCTTAAGGACAAAGGGGGAAATGGCAATGGAAGGCAGGAACGTCGCTACAGGGGAATTAAAGGAATAGGCGTCAGAGTCAATGTCAAATACCCAACGTTGGTAAAAGTGTCATTACGTGGATACTGTCTCACTCCAATTTGAACAAAAACTTGCCATATGTTCTTGATCCCTTGGTGATAACTAGAAAGCAAATAATTTACAATCGGACATTTCGAGTAAGGTTGCATTTGTAGGCAATTATGAGTTGGAATCAGCACACACTGGGATTCTTACACTCCATATGCTTCTTTGTAGGGAGAGAATGCGATTACAATGAGGGATTCCAAACGAAGGACATTGCGTATGAGAAAAGATCTCACTGGATGGTGGCGAAAGGTGTACGACATGCAAATTTTCCACGACTGTCAACCAACCATGACTTACACTTAATCCTGCCTGAAAATTAATTACAGAGTGTCTACATCGATATGTTGAGCAGACCCCCGCGATGGTCTAATGTCCTCATAACGAAAATATTTGGTAACTTCCTTCAATCAATCAAGTTCACGTGAGAGATTTCGTCCCTTGAAATTTGGACAAACTTATTCTGCTAAAATACTGACAAAAAGCCACATTCTTGCAAAATACATTGTTCAGTGACCGCCCATACTTCTAAGCTAATCTTCACTCCCAGTCTTTTGTCGGGCTGTGAAGACCTGGTAAAAGTTCTAAGGATATTTTCAGTGGCGTAAGCAGGATTTCTCTCCAGGGGGGGGGGGATGCAGTATGTTGAGTGATCGCCGGCCTGTGGAAGGGTTCTAAGCTGGGCCCTCCCTTTTGAAAATTTTGAAAAATTAGGTGTCCTTACATGCAATCTAGCCACATATGCTACCTTTGTAAGTAAAATTTGTGTTACAAATTTGTGTATTTTTAGGAACTTAAAAAAATTGGCATCAGTGAGGGAGCCATGGGGAGACAACCTCTCCCATTAGAAAATTTTTTGAAAACTGGGTGTCCTTACATGCAATCTGGAGCCACAAATGCTACCTTTTGAAGTTAAATTTGTGTTACAAAATTGCGTATTTTTAGGATCTAAAAAAGAAAATTCAAATTGGCATGGCCCAATCCCCCCCCCGTAGGCCACTGGACATTTTGTTGATTGCGGTTCTCTCTTGTTAAAATATCGGCCAAGTCGTGACGCTATCGGCCAAGTCATGACGTTCACTTCCAAGGGGCAAATTTATCTAATGAGCTATTGTTTTTCTTTTAGATATATGCGTCATTCTTTCAAGCATAAAATCAAACAACCTGAAAATGTCATCATAGGTTGATAACTATTGCTGGAAGCATGATGGAAGCGTAATTTACTAAGAATATTATTCATCAAACAATAAAAAAGTTGAGATTACGCCAAGCCATACTGTAGTTTAATGAAAAAAACCACTTATTTTAAGCAGACATAATGCAATACCAACGGTGTTGTCATTTGATTGCAAAACATATTGATCATGCATACAAGTCGGTGTTTCAATCCACTGCAAGTCTATCTTTGTATCAAAAAGATGGGTATGGAAGATTGTGATAAACTTGCATCTCGACAGCTTAAGCCCTATTTCTATCTAGTAAAAATAAACAGAAAATTATACTTTTCAAGTCAGTGAAATAAAACCTCCGACTTACAACATAACTTCATTTTGCTTTGTTTTACTGACTGTACATGCAACGAACAGCGAATGATTTACACCCTTGCAAATACCCCTTGACTCTCTCTCCTCCCCCAGGACGGCGATCACTGATGCCCTTTTATTTTAGTTCCTAAAAATACGCAAATTTTGTAACACAATTTTTACTTCACAAGGTAGCTTACGTGGCACCAGATTGCATGTAAAAACACCTAATTTTTCAAAAATTTTCAAAGGGCAGGTGTTCCCCTCCCCAGGCCGGCAACCACTCAACATTCTGCATGGCCCCCTTGACAGAACTCCTGCGTACTCCACTGGGTGGAAAACAGATTTCGGCTCGAAACTCTTCTTCAGCGGACTGAATATTCAATTTGTATTATTTGTAGCAATGGTAAGACGGCATAAACTTGATGACTCCACGTACTCGACAATATTTCTCCGTGTGTAACGTTCTATCTTTGGTGACCTTACTTATCACACACGTATACCTCACTTGAACTCATTGCCTAGATGTGTACTAATCCGTGTACTTGAAGTGTAATTGTAATTTACGTATGAATCGTTGTGATAGGCTATTGGTTGAACTCTGCTAGGAAGGGGAGAGGGAGGTGGCGAGGGAGAGGGAAGGGAGCAGGGGTAATTGCTCTCCGTAATTATCAGAACAAAATGTTATAATATCTATCTGTGTAAACTTTTGGAAATTTTAAAATAATGATTGTTCACATGCTACTTTTAAGGCAAGGAAAGTGCCATTTCTGGCATTATGGAATAGGCTCGTGGTAGAGGGGCGGTATGCGCCATTTTACCCTACACCTTTGGAAGGAATGCCTCGTGATCCCACGGCGCCTCTGGTACCATTTCGGTGTCTCACCCATAATTCTCCTGATTTTGGCCTCCCCCCACCCCACCTAAAATTTCCTGCGTACGGTCATAGAAGTGATTGCCAGTTCTCCTGCCTTCATCTACCACCCGGCCCCCTCCTTCAGCTGTTTTTATGTCCTGGAAAACACTAGATAAAAAACAAATCGAAACAAGTACTTACGTATAGGGGTAGCCATGATATCATATAGGCAATAGAAACCAGAATCATAATCCTTGCAAATCTTGTTTCGCAGCTATTGGATTTCTTGATAGTCGAACGGGAAGATCTCTGAGTGGTATCATGTAAATTTGCCGGTATCGCTGAAGCGTTCAAATGAGCTGCTTTGTTCTTTATGTGAAAAATGGAGTGTACAATGATAACGTTGCATACCGAGATCCACGTAATGATGGAAAATCCGACAACGAAGAAAATAATTGAAAAATAACGGTGATACTTATTCACCATTGTGGCTCGTGGTTCCCCCGGAGTTACACAATCACACTGCTTCGTTGACTGATCGATTATTTTGTATGTTCCAAAACCAAACAACGGAAGTAAACATATGACGAAAGCCGATAATTGCAAAATGGCGAGTGAAACTTTTGCTTTTCTCAGTGTTGCGTATCTTCTATGAAAAAATGGAGCTATGAGAGAAGTGCTTTTCTCAGCACACATAAGACAATTTGCCAAACCTGAAGACCATGTAAAAAATATACTAGTTGAAACTGAGAAGTCACACCACGCTGGATGTTCAATAATAGACTTTTTAATGGATAGGAATCCTCGTACAAATAAGAAAATGACAGCTACCATATCGATTCTCAAGAGACATGTTAGGAGGAAGGATGAAAGAGAATGACGCTTATCCTCGGCTTTGACCTTACTGGCTTTCCATGTTGCAAGAATTGCTAATATGTGGAAAATCAGACCAATCGAAAGGGACAGTGCTATACTACGGTATACGATGGTCACAAAGATAGAGCGTTCGTTTTCACTGGGGGGCAAAGTATCCATTAAAGGTGTTGTTGCGTTGGTATACGCCATTTGTGATTAGTTATTAAAATTTTAATCATGGAAAACTCAAAAAAATTGGCATTGGATATAAGAGAGGCAACCTTGGAGACAGAGAGGAGTACTTAAAGTTTCCTCTATCAACCACACTTCCAGTTCATCGGTAAGACGGTACAACTGAAGATATAGAAGTCAATCAATTGCTTGCTGGTCTGTTGATACAGTTAAAACACCCACTTTAATTTAAGACACAAAAATGATACATAGACGTGATTTGAGGAATATAGTCTGTAAGTCCTAAAGGTGACACTAACAAGTCCATAGTTTTTTGGAGATGTCATCAAATCAGCCTTCCAACAAAGTAGTACAATTTAGGGAATAAAGTAACTTTTTTTGAGCACTAATCGTGTTTCTTTCCTTACGGAAAACTCCGGTTTGGCAAATCTTTTCAAACCAGCTGCAATTAGCCTATGTCGTAATATGATGCTTCAAATTCTTAACAGAATTAATTTATGCCTTGCTGTGATTTACTGTGAGACTGTACATAATAAAAGGAATGTTTCCTTTGCTGTTCGAAAATATCATACGTTGATCAGTAACAACTAGTCTCACTTGCAGTATTGAACATCTCACATTATAACCTACAGAGGTCTCAAAGAAATGTGTATTCCCAGTAATGCTAGCCTCTCATTTCAGAACCAACGTCAATTTAGCGAAATGTAACGCTAAACTTAAAGTTTCATGTAGGCCTTTCAAATTCAAAATAAAAGAAGCTGACCTTTAACGCCGTTTCCGCAGATTGCAGACTCCCTCTTTTTTCAAGATTATAAGTGCAGCACGGTATTATTATCAGATTATAGTGATCACCACTCGAATAGAAGGGCATTGTTATAGTGATACCGCTGGAAAATGGTCACCTGTGAAAGCAACACTTGACGGAGGTGCTGTGCATGGACAGTTATATGGAAGCATTTCATTATTTTTATAACGTAGTACGCCGTATAGCCGAACGAAATGACAAGTTGCTGTGCAGGAAACCATAATTACTACGGTACGTAAACCGAAAGTAGTCGTTTAGTCAAATTCATGGTTAATCTGTTTTGCACATTTGGAGTTCCTGTTGTTTAAAAACATGTGGGCAGATGTTAGCTTTAAAAACATATGCGACAAACCGTCGCTGTGCAAAAGCAGTATTTGATGAATTGGAAATGTATGCGACAGTAGCGGAGCGTCCATACATTCGGGGGCGGGGGCTACCGCCCCCTGACGTACTCAGATGGCTTGTCGGCGCCATTTGAGGTTTTTACCGTATTGAGGAATGTGGTATCGACCTACTTCGAAGCACTACTACAGGTCAATCACGCTCCTCTGACTGAATTCTCTTGCTCCGCCACTGGTATACGATACACACAAAAGGTTTCGAGATAACAAGGAGGAAGGCCACACATTCCGCATCAGATAACAGTCTCATTTCCTTTGAACTTACACCTAAAATTCAGAAATGCAAACTACCACAGCAATGCAATAATAAAAATTCTAATATGTGAGTGTCCCATGACTGCATCCTTTCTTTCGCGAAAGGTCCCTTTTACGAAATGGTCAGCTGAAAGGTCTATAAGGCCGTCAAGAGACACTGTGATGAACATTTCCTAAAGATGAAAACAACATGCATTCCTCTCGTTATAACACTTGCATCTGTTTGCTTATTATTGCACTATCCATTTGACCCAACTTACAGATGTAATTCCTGCAGGTCCTGGGCATATGCTCATCAGTAACGTACAACGCTTCAAACTGCTAGAAAAAGTATATTTTAAGAATGTTTGATCAAAAACAAAGAGCAAATCTTCCGGATTCACTTTTGACCATTTTACCACTTTGCATGTAAAGGACCATGACTGCTTTATAAAATTTATAAAATCAGAGTGCCAATTACGATTACGAATTTTACATCTAGTTGTATTTTAACTAGCGCTTACCTTTCGAATGGAACAACCACACATTTGCGTTCATATACAAGAGTCTTTGAGGTGAGACAGACTTGACTTTGTACGGCGGAGAAAGATATGGCGTGTGAAAAAACAATTCACTGAGGTGGCGAGTGGTTTAGGTCTTGTAAATTTTACATGACTGGCAAGCAAACATGACTTCCTTTTCGCCCTGCCTCAAAATTAAGTACCCCGAAATCGACAGGTTTGGCAGACTGCGCGTAAGTTAATTGTTTTCCCAGCAAAACCTGTTTAGTGATTATGTGAATTTTAGACATTCA
>WURT03227389.1:0-26584 GCA_009936505.3 Holothuria glaberrima | reverse complement strand
CAATATACATACTGAGCGCCAAAAATTAGCCAATTAAAAATGAGTAGGAGGGGCCTATGGTTATTGTTACCACGGAAATAAGTTATGGGCTATCGAACACCTTGGAATATAAACCAAGGTTGAGTTAGACCAGCGTTAACAACCCACAAACTAAGTTATGGGCTATCGTACTTCTCGGATGTTAACTAAGGTTGTGTTAAATGAGCGTTAACCACGCATTTTTCACCACGGCGTTTTTAGAGTGTACAATCAAATTATAGGCTAGAAGAAAATAAGGTTTGGTAAAAAGAATTGTAAGTATACCTTCCAGCAATGTATTAGGTTGTATGTCTTTACAAAGAGGCCTGAGATAAAGCTACAGAATTGTAAAACGGGAAAGTTTCCCTGAAGTAAAAGTGCTCAAGGACAAACGTTGTTGGGTAATATTGTATTGCAACTCAGTACATACCTACGGGATGGATTCTGCACACACGAAAAATCTTGGCACGCTATCATCATATATGTGACGTATGTCTATTTGATTCAACTGCTGATGAAAGGTTTCTTCTATTGTTGTGTTCGATATAAAAGTATTTTATGAGAAGAATATGAAACGTCAGATAGCGGAGTTTTTTAGAAGTTTGTTTTGACGTGTTCGCTTTTTGCTATAGATGAAACTTATTTCTTCTACAAGCTCATCACATACCCACGGGATTGTCAAGAAGTGCTTGATCAATGCCCTGGCAGGCATACAAGTGGAGTATTTGTAATTAAACCAGATGGCTATCCTCATCCATTTGAAGTCTATTGCAACAACAGTTTTGACTCTGGCGGTTGGACGGTAAGTTGGCAATCGTTAAGGGATGTGCTATATTCAGTGAAGGTTTCGTCAAGAAACATTTTCTTCGTTTTGTACTGAGTAGAAAGGTAGAAAGTTCACTCAAATTGTTTACTTCTTCCCTACTGCCTACCTCCCGGATTACTCTTCTTGATCTGATAAATGTGCCTTTTGAAGGCGCCAGTGATACTAGAAGACATAAAATTACAACTTGAACATGGGTTTGAAAATGCTACATGAGAATTTCTTTCAGATGAAAGGTAAGTGTTCTCGACTTGGGGTGGGGCTGAACGTTATATTGGACGGTCGTCTTGGTAGAGTGATCCAAGCGGAGGGTGTGTGCCTGCCTCCTCCCCGCTTTGATAACTTACTGCATATTTGAGGGTCCTTAGATGTTATTTGGTGCAATATTTGAGCAAACGAAAGGAAAATTATAACCTTACAGTTCCTCGTTATCAGGAGGCACAATGTCAAACCATCGCTTTTCAGGATATATCTGCAACGCTACTTAACCTTTCCATTGATACCAGGGATACTCGTCAAAAGTACAAGGGAAGAATAAGTAAGTGTCTCATTTGTTAAATTTGTGTTCGATGTTTTATGGTTTTTTAACTTGCTTACACCTGCAGGTTTTTACGCGCCGTTTGGATGGCTCACTCGTTTTCTCAAGGGAGTGGAACGAATACAAGAACGGGTTTGGTTATTTGAGCAGTGAATTTTGGCTAGGAAATAAAAAGCTAGCTTTTCTGACAAACCAGAAAATATATGAGCTCCGTATCGATGTGACATTTTCAAATGCATCAAGTGCCTTTAAGACGTACAACTACTTCCGCATCAGCGATGAATGGGGCAACTATGCACTGGCTTCGGGGAAATGCAACTGGGAATACCGGTAAGTTTGCATTGCTATTTTACCTGTTTCCGTTTTATTTTTGACAGTTTTTGAAAATATTTGTAATGTGTCGCTGCAAAATTTAGCTACGCCCACTTACAAACACGAGCATGGTCTTGTGGTAGTCAGTTTGGTATTAGAAAGTGCAAGTGAAATTTAAATCAGAAATTTAACTCTGTACATTATTTTCCCAAGGTCCTTGGGCACCAATTTGCCCAACCAATATGATATACACAAACTGAACATGTGAAAGAACTTGCAAAGCCCCAACGATCTGTCAGAACAACTGCCATGAAGTACAAACTTCAAGATGCATTTGCCCGAATGGATTCTTCTTGAATGGAAGTGATTGCGTGTCCTGGAGAATGCCAGTGCTATTCGTCGTCAGCTGGCAAAGTTATTCCGGTAAATATGAAAATTCCGAAATAGCAATACTTCATCCTTCACTTTTTAATACGGAAGGCCTATAAACCACATGGTTTGGTGTTTTTTTTTTTTTTTATAAAATATTGACCAGCTAAGTTTACTGGTGCATTCTGGCTAAGTGTTATGCATTTATTTAATGAGGAATTTCCAACGGAAAGTATGCAGGGTCGATAACTTGGCAGAATGGTAGAATAATTGCCCTTTAGCGCACAGTAAATATTTCTACTTATTGCAAAACATTTCTTTATTTCACTTTTTTATATTTTATTGTAGGCTGGCCAATCCTTCATTAACGACTAGTGTTCACAAGCGTGCACTTGCAATGGAAACGGCTTAACGTGCATTAATTATAGCTGTGATACTAACGCAAGGTGTACAAATTCCAGTGGGGGAGGACGTTGTGCATGTAATAGGGGTTTCGTGGGTAACGGTCTAGACTGCGGATGTAGCACAGGCTACTTGATGGAAGGTTCAAGATGTAGACGACCAAAAGATTGTGATGAAGTTCCGTCCGTTGTGGGTTATAGTGGCAGCGGGTTGTACCACATCTTACCTTCTACTTGGCAGGCGTTTTGGTTTATTGCAATATGTCTGGAGGACACTGGACGGTAGGTAATTGTTATAACTTCTAGTGCAAGATGCTGCATTAGTCCGTTTTTGAATATTTTCCTTATTTATAAAGATTGGTGTGGTAAATGATACTTTGTTATTTTGCTTTCAGTAATTTGCAAAATCTAAAGGATATGCGGTATTCTATGATGTTTATAGTGCAACATTTTTCAGGTATCATTATATTCACTGGCCCATTCAATATCTGACGTAGCTCCTGCACTTGAGAAAAGCATACATTCCGACACCTTTCCCTACTTTATTTTCTGTCTCCAAGGTTTTCAAGAGACGAATTGCAGGGTTCGGACAAGATTTTTATCTTTCTTGGAACTCTTACAAAACTGGATTTGGAGAATTGAATGAAGACGTTTGGCTTGGCAACGATAAACTACACTACTTGACTAGTCGAAGGAACTATCAACTTCGTATTGATATAGTGGACTCTGGGAACAGACACTTCAGAGCTCGGTACAATGGATTCCGGATTGTCAATGAAGGAAACAAGTATCAAATGACTGTGCTTGGATCGTACGGTGGAAATGCAGGTTTGTTTCCAATTGAGATCAAATAAAGCAAAATATTTAGTTTTCTTCCATTCATTTAAAATTTGCAGCCAAATGGACGAAGACTTGATAACTGAGCAGCATATAGAGTTTTTGACGTAATTTAACTACATGTGCTGGCTTATGATTATTTTCGACTCTTTCTGATGACACTGTTAAAGAAGGCTGTTGCTACAATTAGGACCTTAACAAACATTAACGAATTCCTGATAGCAATAAAAGCGGCTATAGTTTTGAGGTGTTTTGTAAACCATATTCTAAAACAATACCTGTCAGGTTATTTACTCACAGTAATATCTCCACATATAGCAATAATGTTCTGAATTGATTTCTATATATCATATATTTCGATGTAATGATGTACTGCAGCATGTACAATGCGGCCAATTATGGACAGAAGCAGGCTACATGATAAGTTACGTAGCCTGCATCTGTAACTATGTGTGGCTAGAGCTCTATAAACCATTCCTCGAATTAAGTCTGTTGAAAGTTGTCTGCTATTTTGTTATTGATTTTATTGCTATTTGATAACTATCTGTCAAACCTTGAAAAGTGACATTGTCACCTCAATAAAAGCATGGTCTTGAACGGTAAGTTCAGTTGTCACATAATCGAAATTTAATAACAAACCAAACTTGCTTCGATTTAAAGTTCGGTTAATGGCTTATATAGTAAATTTGATTTGCTTAAAGCGACCACATAGGAGTTCGTTACAAAATAAAAAAAATCAAGACATGGTTCCCTGCGAAACTAGGAAATATCATTAGTTGGGCATTAACGGTCACCAACTGACTCAAAAAGCAGAAAGAAAGTTGATGAATATTCAAGTGCTTCTCTCAATTAAATAGCATGACAGTTTTATGACCTCCATCCATATTATGGTCAAATAATTATACTGAGGGGATTCGGACAGATAGAACCTTTTTTGAATTTCACAAAAGTATTAACAGTACAAAGACCAACACAGTTGGCATCATTAATGGAATTGAAAAAAAAAAAAATTCAGTTTCATGGTTCTTTCAGAGTGAGGTCTTGATGGTAGTATGAAGTACATTCCATGTAGCGTCTGGAATTTAGAACACACAAGAACTAGTCGGACAAAAGAAATATTTGTGAAATCTCGCGGAGCATTAACCCGAACAATGACCGAAGCCAGATTCTGTATCGATTTAAAGACATTTCGTATGTAAAGTTGCCCATCCATCTACTCAAGTAACACTTAAATGTCGAAAGAATATAGGACTAATACTAGTAATAAAACAGCTTTTTCGTTGATGACAAAGCCTGAAGTTTAGTTTTGAGCTAAGATTACTCATTTCCGTTGTAATCGAGGGTGTAACGTACAAAGATATTAACCCCGTACCGACTCAATTTAATGGGTTATACTACATGAGGGAAACCAGTGCGTAATGAAGATAGACGATGAATTTGAAAGTGGAATCACTAATGCCTGCATGCTTTAGGATACTATCTCGTCAGCAAACCATTGTTCAAAACAGGATTAACCAATCTAAAACAATTGTGACAAATTTCGCAAACGAACTGAAAAAAATGACTTAATCGTCTTGCGTTTGCATATTGTCACGTGTTAAAAAAATGTCTTTTACAGGTTTCGACGCAATGAGGCATCACCTCAACCAACCGTTTAGTACGCATGATTGAGACAATGACGATTATAATGATTGTTGTTATTATTATTGTTATAACTGTGCCATTCTTCATGAAGGTGCGTGGTGGTACAAATACAGGGGTTATACTGATTCTGGTGCATGTGACCGCTATTTTGATTACTATTATTATCACGAGAGTTGCGCATTCTCCAACTTGAATGGAAAAGCAACCGGAAGCTCAGGAGAAACGATATTTTGGCACAGCCTCTCTGGGAGTGACTGTGGAATCAAGTACACGGAAATGAAAATACGTCCTCTCTAATACAGTTTCAAAACTGATTTTGAGTTTAACTACTATTAACAAAAGTCAGTCCCTTTGAAAGGATATAAATCGCCTTTGATTGTGTCCATTAGAATCCACGTAAAAGATCATTCCCTTTCCAAAAAAAAAAAACCTGTGCTGAATTTTAGTCAGGTTCAATTTATTAGTCAGTCGAAGACTTCTCATTTCTTTGAAAGGTAAAACGATATTTATATTGTAGTGCTATTCAATTGTCTCTAGGTGATCAAAGCATTCATAGGTACGATTTGAAAATGTCATTCTAGATAACTTTAGATTTCTTGTCACTAAATATACATATTTTGAAGACAATATGTTATGATATGTTTGAAGGGAAAATGTTCAACGGTGTTTTTAAAATATTTCAAATGTCGACAGTACTGTTACACTCCACCGAACTATCTTCACATTACTTCATAAGTTTTAGATTATAAGTCCCTCACACGTGTTTTACATTAAGTTTGGTTTGGAAAATGACAGTTCTTGCGCGTTTACCTACCCTTTACTTTTAAATATCTATGATAATGCAGAACAAAAGGCAACTTCATGTACTTTTCTATATCTTCAACAGAAAATACGTTGCTTATTGTCAAATTGCATAACTTAGCCTGATTCCTGAACAAGTTAAAACATTAAGATAGGGTAGATGCACAGTTCAGTGTCATATTCCTCCCTAGAGTTTGTATTCATCTTAAAATAATAATGAGGAAACTCCCATGTAGAACTCCCCAAAAAGTGTCGATTAATCACAAATTGGTAGAAAGTAGACAGAGAGACCACCATTCTTCTCCTTTCAAGTAAACGTTAAGATGTATACGATAAAAGGTACTGAGTGATAGACCTCCCCACAATGGGTTGGGGAATATTGAAATGTACGGCAAAATTAAGGTCTCCCTTTGGCGCTCTTACTGTAACTATGATGTCATTTCTATTTGCTGTGTCAACAAAAGGGATTGGAAACACGAGGATACAAAAAGGAATAAATCGCAATATCCGCGTAATTGTTGAAACAAGCATGTCGCTATTTTTGCTGGAGAAATATACATCTAAAAGGTCCATTAAACGTTCAAAACAATCTTATTAATAGAGGCACGAATTAAAATCTTGTCAAATCTTTTACCAGATGTAGTTAAAATGAACCAAACTTTTTCATTTTAAAGCGAATCTAATAAATGTTGAATCAAATTTATTCAAACGTCTCACAAGATTATTTTCAGTTTGATTCCAAATATTGTACGATTTGCTAAAATACTGAATGTGCTACGTCCTCTCTAACCAAATTATTGGAAGGGACTATGTCTCATATACACTACCATTATCAAATATCACTGCAGTTGATTTACTCTACTAGACGTGAAGATTGAACAAAGGTATGGAGTTCATAACCAAATTATAACATCAAACATGCCCCCGACTAGTTTGTCTGGGAAATTTCAAGTCATCGGAAAGTCTAATATTAACACAACTATTAGCAATTTTTACGTTTGCCAAACTATTATAGATATTTGATGTTCTTAAAGTAATTATTGGAGGGGACTTTATCTCACACTCACAATTTTAGGCAAATTCATGCTCGTTGAATATATGTTGGGGTGCGAAAGGTGGTGCGTCCCCAACCACATTATTGGGAGGAGACCGCGTCCCCGGCCACTCCTTGTAATCGCCTACCTTAGACACATTAATGAACATTAAGTAATCAAGGAACGTATAAGATTCTGGTTGTGAAGTTAAAGTTTTTCTAGCAACAGAAGTTTAAGGACAGAATAGAAACAAAGACTAACTCTCTTATCATGTGAATGTAGAAGAAAATTTAATTATCTTTCCAACACTAAACATTTTTGCACACTTTATTTATCATAAAATTATACACCTAAGTCGGCTGAGAAGGAACAGTGTCCCGACAACTATACCTTAAGCAATAGACACATGGGTCGTACTCCCAGTTGAAGGAATAAAGAATAAATATCATTTCCTATTTGGGAGAAATCACCTCAAATGACGAGGACTCAAGACAAAAGGAACAATGCACACTGTGAAAACCGGTGAGTTGCACAAAACTAATCTTTATTGTAGGGTTGGTGGAAGCAAAATTTTTCCCTAGCATCAGTAGTTAAGGTACAGTTTATAAAACAATATGCAAATTTCAATCGTGCTAACACGGTTTTAATCAATTGTAAATATATGTCAAAGAACCTCTCGTGCAAAACCATCCACTATCGTGAAAGGAGAGAAATACAGCTTACAACTGTCATGTCTACAGACTGAACGCTTGTACAAAGGAATATGAGTAGCGATCGTGATGAATATACGTGAAAATTTTGGCAACGGCAAACGAGGAGTGTGAAAGCTTATGAAATTTACCGTAATTAAGAAAAACGTGATAGAAGGCCTTTTTAAGAGTAAAAGTTATTAGTCAGGCGGATCGGTGAACCTCAAGAGGGAAAATATGTAAGAGTGTAAGGGTAGGTGTTACCCAATGTGACGTCACGTGACAGCGGTCGAATAGCACATTTTTTAGGAAATACCGAGTCTCTAATGTGACTTATGCGAAAGGGATAAAGGCTTAATTAATTTTGCAGGTTGTAGGACAAATAAACTCCACTATATTACTCTAGGACTGGTGGAGTTTCAAACGCTTTATTCCCCTGTAGGGGTAGCGAGGTTAAGGAAATAAGTTTGATTCTTATGCTTATTATCGATTGAATGTACTTTTCCGTTATAATGACTATATGAAAAAATGTAATTTTGAACTACAACTTAAAGAGAACCAGTTAGCAAACAGATAACTTATTAACCGTGGAAGTAGCTGCCGAAGTTGAAGCATAGTCAAGTAACAGTTTTCCCAATAGCATACCCCTGAGTCAACTGCTTCTACACCACTGCCCGGAGATAAGTCTGGGACGTATCCCAAAGGCTCCATGCAAAAGGGTTCCCAAAATCTGCACGGCTATATAAGATGGAATAAGGACTTCATGTTTTACACATGGAAACTACTTCACCCATCTAACATCAAACAAAAATATACCAACATTTTAACTCTTTTTAGGGCCATTTCCTGCAATCTAGGAGGCATTTTTTCAAAAAATTCATTCATAGGCTACGCACCAACTCATGTTGACGCGTAGCGTAACTACACTAAACCCATCTTTTCAACATGCACAAGTCAGCCCCCACCCATCGAAAATAACTTCCGACGGCACTGTACTGTACAGTACACTCTTAAAAGCAAGAGTGAAATTCACTCAAAAAATAGTGAATTAAGGGACCACTCTGAAGAAAGAGTGATTTTCACCCGGAGTGGAATGAAAATTCACTCCAAATAGAGCGACATTTTATACACATGGAATAAAATATCGCTCTGTTTGGAGTGAACTTTCCCTCCACTTCGTGTGAAATTCACTCTTTCTTAGGAGTGGTCCCTTAATTCACTCTTTTTGGAGTGAATTTCATTCTTTTGTTTTTAGAGTGTAGTAATACAAAATTAGACCAAAAAAAAAAAAAAAAGCCATGGGCTAGCTGCTAGGGGGATTCCCAGTGAACCCTAAAAACGTTACACAGTAGCTGTTCAGATTGCCATAAACCCCCATAACTGCATAGATAGAATAACCATTAAGGTGCGCGATTTTCGCTAAAATGTCATGAATCCCTTCTGCTAAAAGTTTCAAGGAGGGCCAATCCCTGCAGACATGCAGGGCTTTTAGAATCTTTCAATAACTTTTGCGGGGAATTTTTAGCGGTGTTCTTGTTCCGTGGCATACTGTGTTAATTATGAGTGGAGTGTCTTACCTATTTAGAAGATATGGTTACTTGTCTAAA
Organism: Holothuria glaberrima; assembly: GCA_009936505.3. NCBI lineage: Eukaryota > Metazoa > Echinodermata > Holothuroidea > Aspidochirotida > Holothuriidae > Holothuria > Holothuria glaberrima. Next base: position 17,511 of record WURT03227389.1, on the reverse strand, counting down.
CTTCTAAAATCATTTCAAAAGAAGGGTCTAAGCTCTAATCAAGTTTTGAAACGTGAGAGGAGTATGTTTTAAGCAATCCGTTGAAATTTCCATCGAAATCCGATGTGTGGTTCTCAGGATATCGCAGTTCAAGTTGCCACATTTTCAACACAAAGTGGACTTAAAAGCAAGCAGATATGACACTATACCCTCACATTAATGAACAGTCAGTTTTTCTTTAGACTTTACCACCAATTTTCTCCCAATAATCCCATGTTATCAGAATGTGATAGCGTGAGAGACATGCTTGGGAAAATTACCAACTTTGTCCCCATGGTGAAGTCTTACCTCAATTAACTTCAAGGTCAACACAACAGACTGAAAAAACAAAGGAAACAAAGCTTTCCTTATCAACGTGAGGAAGTGATACAACCTCTGCTTGCCTAAAGCTCACTTTTGGTCACAAATGTACTCAAACAGCCATAGCAGATGTTCCAAACACTTTGCAAAAACTACCTCGAAAAATAAGATGAAAAAAAAAATAGAGAAAAAAAGGATTTTAAAATGAACAGTTCTCAACGCATTCAACGCAAAGAATGTAGTTTTAGCAAACGTTAGTCCTCCAGTCAGGACTTACAATATCGTATAACAGTGTGCAGTAGTACGCACGACAGTTCTTGCATTTACTGTGGGCCAGAGCAGTCTTAATATTCTTACGCGGGATTATTTTACTTCAGTTTTTTCAGCCTTTTAACGATTAATTCAATAACTTACTATGAAATGATGTAAAAAATATGGCAAAAATATCCGTTTCGCGTTATCCTTACAGTTTATTATGTTGTTTCGTTTTGGAATATTACACACACGTACGGAAGAATTCGCGTAGCTTTGAAGTCAGTGATTACCCAATTCATACCGTAATACCGGTTGCCCTGTGTGCTTGTGCGTACACAGTAATTGTAGATTTATCTCTTGCGTAGTCAACGGTGAAACAGTTCTCGTGAACGTTTGTGGTTTTGCTGAACAAAAAAGTACAAATACTTTGCAGGACCCGATGTCCGCCACTCGAAATCGGGTAAAGAGGTTCCGGGTTCTTAGCACTTTAAGATGTAATGCCAACCCTGCTTTTTTCATCAAAGTTTTCAGGATAACGTCCATTATAATGCATTCAGTCTAAAACGTGAATTAAGGTAAAGGATTAAAAAAAGCATTTATCATAAGCTGGAATGAATGGAAAAAACAGTATTTACCTTGTGAGGGAAGGATGCAATACGACCCGCCCTGAGTTGAAATAACAGACGCTCGGGAATAGATTTTCGGATGTTTACGTTTAATTACCGAGGCAACATTAAAGCAGTGTTAGAACTGTTAACGATTGTAGCCTTTCTTAGGTTGAAGAATAAGGAAAACTTTGTTGTTCTAAGATCTTTTCTTTCCTTAGTAAATTGCAAAACTTCAGAAGGAAGCACAAATGACTTTGCTGATTGGGTTGTCAATTCTCATGGTTAAGATATTTCATCAGGTGAAATTTAAGTCCGATCTGACTCATATACTTATAAAAGTACATTAAAGGAAATTACAGAAAATTACCGTGAAACGAGGGTTTATTTCAAGTACATGAAAATACAGACTTATGTTCACATTCTGCATAGCACCGGCTTACTATGGGTCAATGCATGTTAAAAAAGAAAGCATTTGTAATAATTTAATCAGAGAAACTTCAACGAAAAAATCACTTTTCTTTCGTCGCATTGCTGATATCCGATGGAACGTTGATTTCCACAGATTACGATGCTTTCACTAAATCCAGCCGTTTAGTTCACATGATTGGGAAAATGACAGCCGGGTAGATACCGTTATCTTCATTATTGTAATTGTTAGTATTGTAACTATCAAAGGTAACATGAAGGTGTCTGGTGGCACAAACATAGAAAAAGACTTTCTTTGCCCAGAATATTTGACTACTATACCTAAACTTCTTACAAGTGATATCAAGATAGATATTGCAACAACTGTCATTTCAACTCATAGAGTTATGCATCCTCAAGTTTGAACGAAAAGCAAAGAGGTGACCAAGAAAAAATAAACGTATTTTGGCAATGTCTTTCTGCACGCGATGGCAGGATTAAGCTTACAGAGATGAAAGTTCGACCTGTCTAGTTACTACAAAGCATTTTAACAGGAATGGGTATACTTAATATGCAATAGTTGTGTTAACCTTTATTTCCTTAATGACGTCATTTGAAAAGTCTCAAACTAAATAATCAGTGGAAGTGTTTGAAAGATTCAAAAAAAAAAAAAAAAAATAGAGGATAGTCGCCCCGACAGTTTAGTTGTATTTGATCTCAATGAGGGAAGATTCTTCAACACATGACAAAATAATCGGCGCTCTATTCAGTTTCGCTCATTTTGTTCAACAGCTGTGCTACATTTAGCCTAATAGACAATTGAGAGTCCATTTTCAAAAGAGACCTCCTTTGTCATGCTACATTATACAGCCTTAATTTAACCACTAAAATGAAGCTCACAAATTGATCTATTGAATGCTACCCGGGATGGGGGGGGGGCTAATTTGAGATTTGGCCCCAAAATATCACAGAGTGATTGTCTACATTCAAACAACCGTAAAAATAAAAAAAAAAGCTAGAAGTGACGGAAATGAAGAAAAAAAAAATTCAGGAACTTAGAAAACCCCCACCCTACTCATTTTTTCTGAATACCTTGGAACCTTACCAAACACCATGAGAGATGAAATAAGTGTTAGGGCAAGGTGCTTTACAAATATTTCAAAAAAAAAATTAGAAAGCCTCATTTTCGGTCAAAAAGCAACATTTCAGGCCCAAAATACAGGCCTCCAAATATTAACTTCACAACGACATGTCCGATTCTTTTCATTCAAATGCCAATGTGTTCTTTAAAAAATCCCAACATAGAAATTCTAAGAAATATGAATAAATGTAAAGGAAAGGGTGAGGTAGAGAGGTTTGCAGATGTAAACAAGTCCAACATTAAAAAAAAAATGCGTCAGTTGGGTTTCAAAATGTACATTTTTAAAACCCAAAATCCCCTTCCAATATCAAACATCATAACCCGCAAGTACCCGTCCGACTTTTGCACTCATCAAAATGTCCATTACGAGCTACCTTACATTGCACAGCAAGGCTATTCATTGATCAAAAGCCACTGTTTCACTGTGGCACTGTGCATTGTGTGCTCACTGATTCGTATTACAATGGGTACGGTGTATATATCAAATATTGAGAACCAAATAAATGAAATGAAAATAAATGAAATAAGTACCATGCCGTAATGGTCCTTCTTAGAAATTCAACAAAGACACCTCATCAGATCAAAGGCGGCATGGGGTATATCTGGTATTAGACCTTGTTACCTGATTCGTGCCTTCAAGCGATCTTTTCTATCATTGTGCTTACACTGCGTAAAAAACCAATTAACACATACTTGACTAGCCTGCTGGCTAAAACCTATTACGTAACTTGTTTGTGTATTTTGGTAGATCAGGTACTGCCAATCAACTACTCAAATGTGATAGCTGACTGTATCAGGTGTCTATGTAGTGTACTTCATTTCCCCCTGAGGCGACAAGATGTAATCAGGCAGAGAAGGAGAACGTTACAAACCTTAAGCAGGGAGCTGCGATGGATGGAGAAACATCGACCAAATCTGTCAGACAATATGTACTTGAGAGTGATTTAATTCTTTTCAGGTACCAAAATTTGATTGACAGGTCTCTTTGTTCTTATTGTTTAACCACTGTTGACTTTCCTTCTTAATGACGATCCCCTCCTTTCAAAACCTAGTAATCCTTAAACAAAGACCATTGTCAAGATAATGCTTTGAAGATATCTGCGCAGCCGACAAATGTGAAACGTGTTCACCGTTTTCTATCAAAACGACTGTTTAAGTACACTTAAGTTGTACAAACTCATTATTATTCTAATTTATTCATTAAGTAAGGAATATGTCCTTTTGGTGAACTATTCGGAGTCTAAATTTTGATTTTTATATTTCAAACGGTTCCGGATTACTCCTGAAATAGCGAAACAAATATCTATGTTCAAAATGAAACATGGAGATACATTGTACTCTTTAAAATGGTGGGATCTGGCGGCAAAAGGTGAAATAAATTTTACTTTCTCTGACGACTGGCAATGTTATACCAATGGGTGAAATCATCATATGACCTCACTCAGATGCAGCAGACGACAAGTCCTATTGTCTCTACTGTCTAACTTCTCTAAGGTTTAGAAGAATTTCGGGGAACTAAACAATGCGAAGCTTAAGTGTCGGCAAAACACCTAGTTTCAAAAGAGGAACAAGCGTTGTTTCTCCATCTCTCACAGCTCCCTGCCTTAAGAAGAACAGTTTCATCATGCACTGTGTGCCTAGGAATATAAATGTAAACAAAGACTAAAAAAAGGCATATCTTTTTCATTTTCGATCCAATGTACGCAAATGAGGTATCAAATGAAAGAGAAAACTCTGCAAAAAATAATCCTGCACCATTAAATACAAAATAATAGGGATCTGTAGGGGTATTCTATGGAAAGAAAAAACCCTTATTACGTCATCTGATTTGCATATTTGCATACATAATGTAATATATGAAAAGAATAAATTATTCATTCAAGCCTTTGATCTTTTCAATGATGTATAGGTTCTTACAGAGAATACTCTTCTAAGTTCACCAAAAATTCCTGAAAATATTCCTCCTATTAACACTGAATTTACCTTATGGCATTGGGTTAAGCAACGTACGCTACGCATGGTATTTGCTTACCCCAGTCAGATGTTTCTGGAAAATTGTAAATCTAATCTCAATTTGAAAAGACAGGTAAGGACCATGTACATATATTGTACAGAAGAAACTCAGCATGAAATGCAATAACATAACGTGTTCACGCAATCGCTTCCTCACCCTAGTTGCCAAGCTTCCCGTAACTTGCCATCGCCGATAAAGCTTCGGGTTTTTGTTGCCTCCCCGTCGGTGATTTTGATTACCTGCAGACAAGTGCAAATTTTGGCTCCTCCCCCGATTTCCTTGTACCAATTTCTATGGTTTTTGAACATTTATTATTAATTGACTTATTATTATCTTAGTTTTATGCAACTGTTTCACATTTCATGTTACATCACACTTGTTCACTAAAGGCCATTAAGGGTGGGTGGCACTACAGCGATTTTCAATCCAAAAGCCGATCCGAATTTTTCTAAATCGGACCAATAGTTTTTGATACAGACTTTTTTCTAAGGATGGTCAAGTTAAGCTAGGTTCATACTTGTCCGCCGACCTATAGGTCGCCGCACACTCGCCGCACACTCGACGAGTGTGGTCGGCGAACAGTTTGTCACTCGTTCATACTACTCGTTTTGCTAGGGGATTATCGCCGACCTCAAACGGACATTTTCTGTATCCGTATAATCCGCGTTTCAATTCATACTCTACGTTTAAGTTGCGGGCACCGTTTCTGCATAAATAGTTCACTCGGGAAAATGGATGCGCCGTCTTCACATCTCACTTTGCCATTTAGCGTCAACCTGTGTGTTGCTTTGAAGGGCCACTGACCTGAAAATGGAGCAACCAATAGGACGGGTATCGAGGCATCAACACAGAAGGGTTGTCTTCATGGGGAGTGGTTTAAGGGCTCTAGGTTATCTGCTTAGTTCAGGGTCGTCAAATGTAAACTCTTTCATCTCTTGTGCACTCCGTTTGCTAGGCGTAGGAAGCGGGGGCGGGGGCGAACGTCCCCTAGTCAAAAAAGTGGTAGGGTGGAAGCAGCCTTTGCTTCTGCCCCCTCAATCCAAGGACGAAAACCCCTTATTTGTTTCTTTTGTAAAAAATGTTGAAAATTTGCAGTAATTTCCATTAAAATTTGCTCAACATGTTGCACGAAATAGCATCTAAGGACCCTCAAGCATTCAAAAATTTCCCAGTTTCCACGTCCCCCAGGATCGTAGTCCGAAACAACTTTCAGCCCCCCCCCCCAGTTTCAAACAGTTTCCTACGCCTATGTCCCACTGTATTTATTTCTCTGCGTTATAACACCAGAAGGGCTTAATTTTTTTTTGGGGGGGGTATACGTGTTCCTCATGTCCCCTTCTCTAGAGTTTCTACACGTGGTTGATACGTACCTTGGAGTGTTGCCGTCAGTGTCACGATGTTTCACATGATCGGGAAGAAAGGTCATCAGATCATATTTCCAATTGTACTTTTTACCACCCGGGTCTCCATTACGCCCCTCGTTAGATCGTTTTGCTTTGGTGTATTGGTCTCTCAAATACTTCCATCTGTCTTTGAAGTCCTTCCAAGACCGACCACTGGTTGTTAACAATCGGCCTATAGCAAACCATGACTGTTCATTCCTTTCGTGGTCTCTGTACTCGGCCAAACTGCTAATATATAAATCTGGGTACTTCCTTACTTCCTCAATTAATCTCTCATCCTCTTTAGAGAAAAATGGCTTCTTCTTGACAGAAGCCATGTATCTGCAGCTGGTAGCACACCATTACTCCATTGACTTACGCACTAATCTGGGTCCATTTCGTGGCCCCTGGACCCTTGTAGAAGTTTTCAACGGGCACAAGCTACCCTTCATATGAAAGCTGACGAGTAGACCTTTCACAACGTTTTCAAATTTGTGTACCATGATTTTTGAGATTTTGAGCTAGGAGGGCCTGTATAATAAAGTGGTGGTTCCGGTTTTTTCACTCATTTAAATGCCATTTTGCATCGGGGAAGGGTATATTGCAAAAAAGTGCCTGAAATACCTTCAATTTTCTTTATTTTTGCAGAATGAGTACTTCAACTACTTTCCTACCACATGCACATCACAAATTGAACACATGGCTTCATTTACAAGGTCTAATTTATCCCCCAAAAAGTTCTTCTAGGATGTTAAATTCGACCCCTCCTCCGCTGGGCTGAAAGCGTGGGTCACACTTAAGTGATTTCAGATAGGATTACAGTCCGATTTTTGTGTTTTGTAGTTAAACTCTTCTCCATCCCTGGTCAGAAAGAGCCAAACATTTGCCAACCTGTGTAAACATTTGGTTTGTATCAGAGGACTACGAAAATGAAATGTTAACTAATTATTTCGTGACATCACATCGGACACGCGTACAAAATCGATTTGATTTTCGAACAAATATCTCTCTGTTGAGTGATATAAGTTCTGTAATGGTAGCAGAACAGTTTATCGTGAGACAAACTAGGATCAGTTAGGGTATCGGTATGAAGCCCAGTTCATTCTACTCGGCGAGCTCAATGCGGAACGAGTGTGCGGCGAGTGTGCGGCAACCTAGGTCGGCGGAGAAGTATGAACTTAGCTTTAGTCAAGGTGCCAATCTTCCATTTTAAAGAGAAATTGATATTCGTTTTGGTCGGTATCCGTTTTAGTCGGCATTTTTAAAACGATTTCCATTGGGTGGTTCAATGCTCCACTCTCCTTGTGTTTGGCTTCACATACATGTTCTGAAAGCGGTCACAAACTAACATTCAGGCTCTGACTTGTTAATGCGAGTAGCTAAATTAGTAGATACAAAACTGTTTTGCAGTTAAACTTTTAATTCTTTTTCCAAAATACAACACATTCATTTTTGTTACGATTTAAAATGAGGAAGTCCTCAGTTGTTCAGGAATGCACTTAGGTCAGCGTTCGTATTTGGCTATTGGATAAAGATCTCACCCTATTCAATATCTGAGCATAAGTTCATGTGAAAGTTTGTCGCTTTGTGCGAGCTTTCCATATATCCTGTGTTTGTAATTTACATAAATTTACACTGATACATAGAAAAGCGTACACAAGGTATAGTTTTCTACTCCCGCAGTTAGCAAAGTCTTGATACAGATGGGATTAAGAGAGCCCTCAAGTCACTTTAGTTACACTAACGCATGCCAATTTTTAGATCCAATCGCAGGCTATTACATAACACATTTAAAAAAACACACATTTCTCGATTGGGGTGTGCTATTGTCCTCAAAGAAATGAAATAAAACTAAAATGGTCTCGTCGATTACCTTTCGTGGTATGAAATTTTCTGCAGTGATTCCGGTGAGGTTTCATTTCAAAATTCCTTCGTATAAACAGAACAAACGTAAACTTGTGTTACGAGTCCGAATCTTTAACAAGTGAATATGCCAGATGTAGTATATGGAATTATTTAAACTGTAAGAGGGACCCCGGGCGCAGTTCTTTGAGGGGAAATTTTTCCTAGTCTCTCAGAATTCCGCAAAGTTTTTAAAGATTATTATTGATGAAGACATAGATATATTCCACATGGTCTTATATATCAGGCCCTTAGCCAGTTAATTCTGTAACAGTTCCTTTTAAGACTTCACAATTTTTATCGCGCTACGCACGCTTACATCCCCAGTTGCATCTAAGGGTTACGCCCGCCGTTTCAAACACATTGGATTTATTCAGCGTTTCCATAAGTATTGTTTTCCGTGAATGGGTGATTCTAGAAAAACACGAATATGCATCGTTGCGAAATACTATCTATTTCTACCTATCATTTGGAAGACTCTTTCGTCAGCCTCGCCATTGTGGCATACATACTTTGTAAGAACAAAGATCTACAGTGTTCAGATTTTTTCGGGCAGCATTAATGGGTAAGATGAAGAATGTAGTCCCCGACGAAGACCCAACAAATTTCCTGGTTTCGCTCATAAAGTAGGGCAGATTATCCGATAAAAACGCAAGCTTTTTCAATATAACCCCACATTTTTCGACGCACTTCGTGCTCCTTATATTTCGAGTTCGGCAACCCATTCATTTCATCTGACGGGGCTTATAGTAGCTAAACCTCAGTCAGGGCGCTTGGCCCCTATGCCGGCAAATCAATACACCGCCCCTGTCTGGATCTGCATGCAGGTTTTTCTTTGGACAACGAAGTATATCCCCAAATTTCGGCAAGCTTCTCCCAATCGACGTTGTATCACGTATGGACATTATAAGCACAAAAGTACCAGTAAACTTTTAAAACTATGTGTACTCTTGTGCTGAATCGCCCCGGGCCTTGTGGTAGCCCGTGGCGGCACAGTATCGACGCCGTCCGGAAAACACTCAACTCTTCCCTTGCGAAGATGAAGAAGCACCATCATGGCCATAGAGTTGTTCCGTTCACTTGTGAGACGTCCCACAAATTCCACGTCTCTGTATCGCAAGAGTAGGGGGAAATTGCCGCCAGGGAACCGAAATTTTTGCGCACTTGGCGCCCACGTTCATACGTAAAGGTCCGATTCTCTTGAGCTATGATCCGGTTTCACCAGGGTCAATGGCAACATAGCCCTCCACGGTTTCCCGCCCAATATTATGTTTCTACGTTCGCCTGGGTACACCGGAATTTTTCCAGAATAGTTCATGAACGATGTAAAAGTCTTTTCAGATTGACACACTTGGTCTGTTTCTGTATTTAATGACATTGTTCTTGAAATGATGAAGATACTAGTCACTATCTAAAACAGTTAAATTGGCGAGAAACTTGGACATTGTAGAGGGCATCCTACTTTTAACTGCGGCTGTAATAAAAGTGAAATTGATAGTCTATGAAGGTGTATTCATTTTGCTCCACATAGCCCTCAGTAAACATCTATACCCTTTTCCAGGAATGCGCATCGATTTCATCCCTCAAATTGTTTTCAATTCACAGAGAGAGCAACTGAGGCCCTTAAAGAAAACAAAAAAGGAACTCTTGTTACCGTATGGGTAGTCTGTGAAGAACTTTTGCCTTCTCCCTGCACACTCAGAAGTGAAGATATGTTCGAACCGCTTCTTACAAGGGATCTTCGAATTCACCATAGTCCTACTCTTCGCTGTTATAATTTAAGCAGTAGGAAATTAACTCCGGTACATTAGACATTGTATCAAGGAGTTTCGACTTTGTCCTTTATAGTCACTAGTTAAAACATGTTGGAAGCGTTGAGTTTGAAGGATGATCTATTTTATCCCTAATACTGAGAAGTCAGATTAATAGTGCCCTGAACTATGTAACAGTTTTTGTTTTTTTCCTCTGATAGAGTTGCAAATGAAGTCGAATACCTTGCTAATAAGGGAGCGCCATTTTAAGCCGTTAAATTTAGATCATCTTAAACGTTGTACAAAGATCTAATACCGATGCAGTGAACAGTCTATGGGGGCACATTGACTTTATACTTCGTAGATACAAGAGGAACAGATTGGAATTGATTCGTACCTATGAGGAACACTGAGTTCATCCTCTTAAGCAGTTACTGGTAATACTGAACTCTCAACTCAAGTTTTAAGTCAGATATGAACTTCTTTTGATTTAGTCCATGATTTTAAGCTAACAATAAATTAGAAGCCTTTAAATCAAAGTCATTTCTAATAAATCAGAGTAGCCATTATTTTCGTAACATGAAGCCTAGAATATTGTTCACATTAAGTTTTTCGTCAAATAGTTCTTTTCTGCTTAGTAACATAATCCCAAAGGGACTTGATTTTAATTGTACTTTTGAACATTTGTTCCTAGCTTACTTTGTAACAGCAGTTTGACAATATAACAGGCAAAATGTCATTGTTTAAACATAAAAGGATCATAGTTTGGTACTTTTGCTAGATTGTTAGCGTAGGAAACGCAAAAGTCAAAAATTTTCTCGTCATTAACGTCTACTTGAAACCGGATGGATAGAAACCAGTAAAACATTAAGAGCCGTTTGGTGTGGCCACCGTTCCACTCATGTTCATTTTAATATTTTCAAGGCTAAAAGGTATGTGCCTTAAGCAGACTTTCCTGCAATTCGTTCGTCAAAATTGGTAAATTCTCATTATTTCACACATTTCTGCAATCTCTAGTACAAATTAGTCTCCGACTTGTGATTTAATGAAGACATTGACGAAGATTCACAATGTGTATTTTTTTGGAAATCAAGTCAAGGTCCCTTGAGGTCATCAGAAATCAAAATCTTAGCACCGAGACGCTTAACGAGATATCTCAGTTATAAAGTGACAAAAACTTTTCATTATTGTTCCCTTTTGCTTTTGGTGGAGGTCAAAGTTTTAAATGAAGTTGCTAGAGATCGTTTGGTAAAGATGTCGTAAAAGTAATATCCATATAGACTATTTTTGATGGATCTCATATTTGACATGTGGATGCCCCAAATTGCGAACAATGTGTCAACAGTTACGAATTGTAGTGTGGTTACAACCCATCGTTTGTTTTACGAGAACCCAATGTGGTACGTGGAGGTCAAAGGTCATTCGAGGTCACCGGAGGTCACAGTATGCAAAGATGTGAGTCATAATTTCTCAAGAATTGAGGGATAAATGTTCTAAAGCATTTTCTTTCTGCAACAAATCAATACGCCTTTGTTAATTCTAGTATCTACATCTATCTAGTAGTTGAACTGATATGGGTGTTTCGTACTTGCATATATATTATTTTGTTTTCACTGGAAGTTTGAATAGAAAAGGATAATATGTGTTTTTTGAATTGATCTGTGGGTCAAAAGACAACAGAAAGAATTGTTATTTGTTCAAAAAAATAATCTTTTTCTCTTTTCGTATGTAATGTCTTAGTTTCACTCAGATGGTAAAGCAAAAATGCAGTCACCGTAATTCGAATGTGTGTCCCCTGGTGTCTTAGTTCTTGCATAGCTCTAATAAAGTCAATGCCAAATTGATATATTTCTTACTGAATTGCTGAATGCAGTGTAACTACTTAGTTTACTTCTAATGTTATAAAGGTTTGTTGGTATTATTGTAACAGATATTATTGTTGAGGCAGTGAGAAGGATAGCCTGCGTAAGATTTAGCCCATGTTTCTGTGAAAAGTTGGTCCAACTGCTCTTTCCTTTTGATTTGCTAAAACTCTTGCAAGTGAGTGAAAGTAACTCTTAGTTTAAATTTAGTGAGTGAAATTGTTAGCTTAATCTTCATTAACTGCCGTATTAAACTGAAAATGGGATGTCCGCGTGAACCTCGGTTTTCATAACCCTTGGGAGGTAGAAAGTGAAGGAAGGTTGTACTACAGACGAATTTTACACACTTTTGCTCTTTTCTGAATTTATTTAGCGTTTGACAGGGAAGACAGATAAATGCATCATAAATCATATGTGGACTGTCGTGCTACTGTACTGTTTGGGCAAGGATTTAGTCCGTTCCTTTTCGTTATTAATCACTTTTTTAGGGAATAAAGTCAGAGGTGCCGATGTCTCCACATAAGATTCGAACTGGCTAGCTATGGACGTCACGCAAATATGCTGAGAGACCCCGAGGCCAAGCCGAGGGTCTCTCAGGCCATGCGTGACGTCATGCGTGACGTCATAGCCTGTTCGAATCTGATATACAGACATGGGCACCATGACTTTACTTCCATTCATAAATACTTTAATTTTGGAGAAGCTAAAAAGCGAAAATAGCTTCCTATTTTAGCAGCTTTTCATTGATCATGAATTATTCTTCCAAGCTGACTTAAGTTTCGCAGGTGTCAAGCGACCACACGAAATTAAGTCTGCCATTGAGTATGAGCTGCCTACTAGCTACGTGCATTTTAGGACTGTGATGTTAGTACAGTCCGACGCGTCGTAGGCTATATCTGCATATATAAACTATAACTTTGTTAAGTTTAACACACTGAGGGTGTTATATTTATTCAAGAAAATTTATTGTTTCCAATGAGCAGTTTTTTTATTACTCTCGAGCGAAGTCATATTTGAAATGTGGTTTTCTGTTCAATTTACTTTGGAAGTATAGACGTTGATATTGCTACTGAAATTATATTTATTGTAACCTAGAGATCGGTAAGTTGATTAACATTACAGTTTGAAGACAAACTGTAACAGGCACTTGACCTAAGATTTGCAAGCAATCGGAAATGCCTCGCTTTTGTGATACGGAGGAGATTCTAGCTTTTAGATATGATCATAAATTTGATGTGTATTTGTGCCTTATAATATTGAAAGCCTACCGTCTTCCTATCGAAACCGGAGTGGCTTAGGCCCTGGGCCTAGATAAGTACAGTTGTTGGCTATAATGTTAAGTTGAAAGCCACACCTGGATTCCTCTGGATGGTGTTTGGTGCTTGTTTTAAACTGCACAAATGGTTATTAGCCTAAACATGCGCGTATTATTATGCTACTGTCAGTCTAAGCATTTATACACTCAATGAACAGTGATAGGGACAAGAAAATTGCAGTTAAACTTGAGAACCATTTTACCTGTTATACGTTTACTAGATCGTGGCTGTGAATTACAAAATTACAGTCCAAACATGTTGATCGCACAGTTGCTCCCCATACACCCTATGTCTTTACACTGGATTTGAACAAAGTTAAGTGACCAATCAGAGACCAGCATTTTCAAAAAAGTATTTATGAATGATAAAACATCCATACTCCAAAGCGAGAAAATACAACCCAAATTTCCGAGTTCTCCTATCTCAACATATTGTCAAGGTTCTAACCATGTCAGATTTGTTTATAATTTCAAATTTATAATTAATATAAACCGAGTATACGAAATAAAGTACACGTTTGTATTTTAAATGATGTGTGGAAGCAGGGAAGTAATTTACAAGCTAAAATCTTAACTCAAAAGTGAAGAAAATATCAAAAAGTTAAATGCGGTATTTTTGTACCAGATGAACAAACATATGTATGGAAACCAGGTTCTTTCTCATGTTATTCTATCGTAGGATGTGAAAGATGATTTTAAACAACCAACACACATGGTGGAAAATTTGCCATTAAAAAACCAAAATGCGCAAAAACCAGTCGTCAAAGTGTGAAGATTTCTTGAAACTTCCTCCCGGAGTTTCACAAAGTAATATTTGAAGTTGTACTAGTCTTCCACATCCTTCCCGGCCATTCATTCTTTATTAACTCTGTTATAATTGACTAGCAGAATAACATGAGTATTATTGTGTCTTTAAAAGCAATGGAATGACTCGTGTGCTGAATTTAACATACGCAAATCTCCCATCAATGAGTAACTATTTAACCTGACTGCAATAAATGAAAAAAAGTTCAAAGGCAATGCGAATTTGTTTACAAGAAATGGTCTGCAAATGAGTCACGGTGGCTCTGAAACTTACAAGCTACAGTTTTTGTTCGTGTTAAATAGGGCGTATTATCATTTCCGTATATTTAATTCCGCAATCGTCCCCAGGGAGGCCGTGCCAAAATATCGTTTTTCCTCGACTTCCGGCTTCTTTGCCATTCAAATTGGCGTATGCACAACTGTGGAAGTAATTACAGTCACTATTGTGGTAGCGATCGCATGCATAATAAGAAGTAGAAGGCCTATAACGGTACCACCATCCTCCTTCATGGAGTCGACCACAGTGTGCATAGCAATTGCAATAATTATAATGATAATAGTCGTCATTGTCCCGATCATGCGTACTGAACGGTTGGTTTAGGTGATATCTCATAGCGTCGTAACCTGTGGAGAGCAACGCACAAACAGATAATAACAAATAAGTGAAAGAACAACATATTGTCTCAGTTCGATAAAACTTGACCACACGTTTTTAACTTGGTTAATTAAAGCTTTTTTTCAAGAATGACTAGGTGCCGAAACGAGATAGTTTCGTACATATATATATACATATATATTTCTATATATATATATATATATATATATTGTTTCGTTTGAAAGTAATCCCCTTACCCCATGGCAAATAGTTTTCGGTATATTTCGATTAGTTATTAGTATTATGTTAATACGGAAGCAAAATTACCTTAGTGAAATTCTCACATCCAATTTACTACGTGACCGTCATTTGACCCTCTTCAGAGTGTATAAGTACTTCACTTTAAAACAATTGTACTGCATAGAACAATCACGGCTGCACATTTTTAAAAGAACCGTGAAGAAAGAGCTATGGATGCCTTGCATGGCATTACACTTGAGGATCAGTCTTCTGTTAATGTTTTCCTACGTTTTAAAGAAATTCCAAGTCCGTTTTTTTTTGTGAGGGACTCCTGCAAGCTTGTTTATACAAAAGATATTTACGATTAATTTCATTAGCCCAACTTTTAATCGAATAAGTTTCATGTTGGTCTGATTTCCAAACTGAGTGAAAACCTAATTTTGTCGTTCCAAGGTAAGTTGTCAGTAAAAATATCAATTTAAAATGTATAACATCTAAAAGCGCAAAATCAATGAGTAAGGTTAACTTTGGGACAACCGTGGTAGCAACATTAAAGCTGGTCAGACCAATTTATCTGATTTTGATATACTAAAGAATTAGAGGTAAGTGTTTCTTCCATTAATCCGGAGTAAATAATGCCCATTTTTTTCAATTTCTAGCCTATGTATAAAATTAATAGAAGGCACATTGGGCAGAATGTTTTATCTGTACAGGCTATGAATATCGGGTTAACAAAGTTAAACCTTTTCTTTGCATGAAATTTCAAAAAGGATTCACACGACAATGAATAAAAACTACCAATTGTTAAATGTCAAATGTTTCATGTGGCCTATATTCACTTTCAAAAAAGTTATGAGAATCAAAACATTTAACAAGCAACTTTATATTGGGTAAATTTGAAGAATGATAGAAAGCGTTTTCAACTTCTCTAGTGTTAACGTTACTTATCCTTTGATTTGCTATTGTGCATTATTAACTGCGTGCATAATGTTCTGTTTGTCTTTACATGGCATGATAATTTAACTGGCTTTTTGAATGAACTTTTTTGGACAGCAGTTTAAGCTGTGTAAAGCCGAGTTTTCCGAAGGAAAGGTGATTTTTTGTTCCTTCGTTCACAGCAACCACCCTGTCAGATATCGTTTTGAGAGATAAATGACAGCTTTTATTGCTGTGAGGAATGTTGCAACAGATTCTTTCTGAATCCTAATTATTACATAAAGTATTGTTACTACATGAAGTCCAATATGAATTTCACGCACATGTAGTTGACAAACACCAAAAGACCACATCTTTTTGTTATTTATATATTTTTATAGTTTTTATTGAAATTGGATGAGGATTTGACATAAGTTTAAGGAAAGAAAATGCAACACTTTATAATATCATAACATGATACACACCTGCATTTCCTAAATACGATCCAAGTACAGTCATCTGATACTTGCTTTCTTCATTGCCTATGCGAAATCCGCTGTATTGGGCTCTGTAGTGGTTGTTCTCAGAGTCAGTTAATTCGATACGAAGCTGATAGCTCCCCTGTTTCGTAAGAAAATGAATGTTGTCATTCCCAAGCCAGAAATCTTCACCTGGGTTCCCAAACCCTCTTTTGTAAGAATTCCAGGAAAGTGTAAACTCACGTCCGGACCCTAGTATGCGTCTCTGAAAGACCTGGGTGTAGGGAAACAACTAAGAATTGTATGAAACATACTTTTCTCTAAACACATTAGTTGTGCACGTTCACAGTCGAGGAGACTTCCAATTAATGTCCATACCAAGGTTTCAGTGGTATTCTACATGAGGATGAAGCATACATAGTAGCGTAAAGAACTGGAATAACAAGTTGATGTTGAAAATAAAGGAACGATATTATTGTTAACTAATAATATTTATTAACGTACATATAAGTTTGAAAACCGCGGATAAGTTTGCACATTTAATCCGAACAAACATGCCTATGTAATTTTTTTTACTATAATTTAAGCCCCCAAAACACGAAATTCTTAATTGATTGTAAACCAATGGAACATTTACTTTACCTTCTCGGGGTTGCTATAGCACTGAGTATGTTAAGTTTTTTTAAGAGCAGGATACTGTTGCATACAGTGACAACCTCATTTATTTAGTTATATTATTGTAGGGTAGTGTACACTTAGTCTGCGTTACTTATCATCATTGCATACCGTCCATCGTCCTCCAGACATATTGCAATAAACCTGAAACTCTTGCCAGTTGAGAGGAAGGATATAGTACAATCCGCTTCCACTGTAACCATTGACTAAAGGGACTTCATCACAGTCTTTGGGTCGCCTGCACTTCGATCCGTCAAGAACGTAGCCAGCCAGCCAACATCCACAGTCTACGCCGTCTCCAGTGAAGCCCCCGGTACAAGTACATTGCCCTCCTTCATTTGTACTTGTACATTTTGCATGAGGATCACATTCGTTATTACTGCAGGACAGGCCACTTCCACTACAAAAACATAGCTCTGAACACTGGCTGTTCAAGTACGATTCACCAACCTAGGTCAAAATCAGTTAAATGCCGGAAACAATGAATGTTCGTTTGCACGGGTATAGACATATCAATGTGAGCTGAAACCGTTAATTGTTGCTTATAGCTGAGACGATTACCCCATCTATTTTTGACCTGAAAGAATTTGTAGTAAAGGAACAAGCACAGTGGTTCAGCCTATAGGTCTGTCAACTAACCTAACCTGTTCATATCTTCAAATACCATAATATATATATATATATATATATATATATTATGGTGATGATTTTATGAGTAGTCACTGAGGAAGGCCCCAGGTGGGGCGGAAATATTTGATATTAATAAAAACGGTTCTCTCTAATGTCCATCTTTTGTTTATCTCTTCGGATTTTCATCTATTTTTGTATC
>WURT03227278.1:0-26584 GCA_009936505.3 Holothuria glaberrima | reverse complement strand
GAAAATCTGTGAAAAAAACTTCATTTTTATCAGCTTTTAGGCTTATTGACCGAGTGTCGTGGAATAACAGATCAGTGTTTAACCAATCAGAATGCAGGATTCTCTATAACGGATGGCTAGTGGTAGAATGAGTGGTAGATACACAGCTAAAAGTGTTAGATTTTATTCAATTTTTGATTAATTTGGAATACAGTAGTGGCTTTAATTTTATCTTTCAGATACAAAATGAAGAGTATGGAGAAGCCCTTGCCGTAGCAAAAAGGTTTGCTCTTGATACAGATTTAGTCTACCAAACACAATGGAAGAAACATCCTGTTTCCTTGGCAACCATTCAGGATTACTTGGTATTTTTTCTTTTATTTCCTTTGATCAAGTTTAACTCTTGTTATGACCTGTACTTCTCAGAAATGCTCAGAACTGGAACCATTAAAGAGCAGATATAGTCACTCTAGTTTGAATTTATTACACCTCAATGCTTAATTATGTATGGCTGTCTTTAAACATGTAACCATTTTAATTTTAATGAGTTCCCAAACTTATTCAAGATAACCACTTGGTTTACCTGTGAAATGCAATGTTTATGGCTGCAAACATCTTGAAAATTTTTGTGAGGGAAATGAGAGTGGATTTGAAAGCTACCAGTGATATTGTAAACCAAATAGATGAGAGTGATGGCCCATTGAGGATGGTTCAGATATTTGATATAAGACATTTCTCTTTCAACTTGAAATTTGAAAAGTAGCAGGAAAGTTTATTTATTGCAATTCATTTTCAATTTATTTCTTCTGACAAAGAAAACATCCCAAACAGATTGTGTTAGACTCTTAAAAAAATTAAAGGTTTATTTTGTGAAGTAAGTTGGGCTTTTTAATCATGCTATCAAGAAGAAGAAATAATTACTTTACAAGAGGAAATAAAAGTATGAAAATGAACCATAAAAAGAGAAAAAATTACAGCATTCTGAAAAATCAGGCCTGGTACAATTACTAATCAGCCTTTGAACTAGAAATTTTTCTAGATTCAGTCTGGATTTGAATCTGCTTCAACCACTTTGCTCGTTGTAAGTTTTGCATTCCTTTTTGGACTTTGTGTACTGAAATTTCAGGACTAACTTTTCATGTCTATCATTAATTGACAGTGATTTGAATATTAGAAGGTTATTAAAATATCCTTTTGATGTCTATTCTTCAGAGTAAAATTACCAAACGTTCATGGGTGTTACATGAATGTTTGGAGAGAGTTCCTGAAGATATTGATGCTGCTAGAGAACTTCTGGAGTATGGCGTGACTGGAACAGACTTACAAGCTCTAATAACAATAGGAGAGGGCATGGATGAAGGAAGGTATGTTTTAATTGTACAAAAATGGTTGGAGCTCTGTTCTAGTTTACTTTCAGGTGAGAATGCCTGTCTCAGTCTCATCAAGGACCCTGTCAAATAATTCTTTTGTAAACTTTGGAGATGTTGTGTTCCTTTTTTGACCACAATTGTTTGGAAGATAATGAAGCAGGCATATGTTTAACTCTTCTCCTGGGACAGTCATTAAACATCCTCACCAAAGGGACAAGAGTGCCACTACAGTATTTAGCTACATTTCCAGAAGCTGGGAGGGATAGAGGACTCTTGCTAATCCCAGGATCATGCACCAAGCAACTAAACAACTGCTATACCTGTTGTTTATCAAACTGTTTACATGACTGCAACCATTCCTTACATTAGAAGGGTTTTAAGGCAAAAGTTTCTAAATATTTTCAACAAACTTTTTGTCAGTGTTTCTAATAGCTGCTTCTCCCTTTTCAGCATTTATCTCAGAAAATATCTCACTACTTTATTGGCAAGTACCAAACATTTTTTTCTTTTGAAGATTCATTGACTGTTCAATAGCAGAAGCTGATGATTCTCTAGATGCAAGTCAAGAAGTTGAGCAGAATTTTAATGAGGATGACGCTACTGTAGCTGCTAGAAGGAGAAGACTTCATCAGCAAAAACTTATCAAAGATGTAGACTTTAGCAAGTAGGTGTCACATGAAAGTTTTGAGGTTTTGTTTCAATTTTTTTAAGTCTTTGTAAGTATAAATGTGAAATCAGTCATAAATGGCTTTTTCTGACTGACGCTACCTCTTAAAATTTAGAAGCTGTTAAGGAATTGGCACTTTTCCCAGCATGCAGTGGTAACTCCACAGTACATAAAAGCTGCTAAGGTCATCTTAGGTACAAAAAGTCACTCATCTAGAGGTTTGCTGTTTCGGTTTCTTAGTGTTTTGTTGCATTTCAGTAAACCCTCATTGATAGTTCTGCATTTGTTACATAATCCCATTTAGTAAGTAATGACACTGCAAATTTATTTCAGATATATTAAAAAGAAATTCCATCTTCACATTCTGGTAAAATTTTCATTCCCATTGAAGACAATGTTTTGCTCTTAGCTAAAATTTACATATAATGTAATTCTTCAAAAATCTAATTCAATCATTGTAGGAATGCATTCAGGCAGTGCAATTATGTTCACTTACCAGTCCTTAGAATAGAGTGAAATCACAAACTGAACGTATTAAAGATATAAAGAAAAGATCCAAAACAATGAAAAACATAGGACTTTCCATAAAAGCGAAACTTTGACATCACACCTGCTTCCTTCAAGTTCACTTTTGACAGATAATGAAGTAACTGTACATGGGGTGCCTCAAGGAGAGAATTTAAGAAGTGAAAAAAGTTTTACTAGAATGTTAAATTCCTCTTAAATATATCAAAAATACTTTGGGTTTGAATCATTCTTTTAATTCCATTATGATGTGTTTTTGCTCTTAAGAATTTCGTCAGGGTGTCTGAAAATATTACTTAATTGATCACCTGCATTGAACTGTTCTTGAGCAACTAGTATTGTTTTCCTGTTTTTCTTCAGCCTCAGCTTAGAACAGAAAGAACTCATTAATTGCAGATTAAGACTTTTATCCTATCTGGATCGGTTGAAAACGTACGAGGTAAAAAATGATAAACATAAACATGTGTTACTTTGAGCATTTGTGTAGCATCTTGGAGATAAACATCACCCTGAGCTACTGTAGTGTTGTATGTACTTACTTTTTGACATTTGAAGGGAATGCCCAACAAATAACCTCAGGTATTTCAATATGTGCAAATTCACTCAGTATGAAAGCTTCAAATACATGAGTCTAAGGGGAATATCAACAGGTTTTATAAATACTAGACTTTGTGGTAATTTTGTTAATTTATCATATATTATTCATAAATACAGCCTTTGATTGTGGTTTGTGAATGAAATCATAGAAACTCATCAAAGATAAGATTAAAATTGTGTTGATAGACTGTTGCTATGTACCACAGTTGAGTATCACTGACCTACACAGTATAAAGATGTTCTTTGTTATATTCTTTAAAGAAAATACTACTTTACCTGTAGAAATGAAATTTAAAGAAAAATTGCACAGTTTTTGATTCCTTGTTGAAGGCCCAAGGAATCTATGCGAAGGTGATGTCCTGTGTGTGTATGTGACGGCTTAGCTTGTAAACACGATATCTCATGATAGCAATGACCGAAACTTTTCATATTTGGTATATAGATTTGCCTTGTTGAGAGGAAGAACCCTATCGTTTTTGATAGAGTTCAAAGTTCATTTGAGGTCACCACATGTCAAGAACTGAAAACCTTGTAAACGCGATATCTCGAGAGAGGAATGACCGACACTTTTCACATTTGGTACGTAGATTTGTCATGTTGAGAAGAAGAACCCTATTGTTTTTGGTGGACGTCAAAGGTCATTCGAGGTCACCAGTGGTAAAACTGCAAAAACCTTGTAAATGGCTTGTGAACACGACATTTTGAGATGGGAATGATCGACACTTTTCATATTTGGTATATAGATTTGTCATGTTGAGAGGAAGAACCCTATTGTTTTTGGTAGAGGTCAAAGGTCATTTGAGGTCACTAGAGGTCAAAAGCCAAAAACCTTTAAAGCACGATATCTCAAGATAGGAATAACCGACACTCTTCATATTTGGTATGTAGATTTGTCTTGTGAAGAAGAAGCTTATAGTTTTTGATGGAGGTGAAAGGTCATTTGAGGTCACCAGAGGTCATAAGCCAAAAACCTTGAAAATACGATATCTTGAGATAGGAATGACCGACACTTCTCATATTTGGTATATAGATTTGTCTTGTTGAGAAGAAGAAGCCTATAGTTTTTGGTGGAGGTCAAAGCTCATTTGAGTTCACTGGAGGTTAAACTGCAAAAACCTTTTAAATGGCTTGTGAACACGATATCTCAAGATAGCAATGACCGACACTTTTCATATTCGGTATATGGATTTGTCATGTTCAGAGGAAGAATCTTATTGTTTTTGGTAGAGGTCAAAGGTCATTTGAGGTCACCAGAGCTCAAAATCCCAAAACCTTGAAAACATGATATCTCTAGAGAGGAATGACCAACGCTTTTATATTTAGTACATTTAGTATATTTAGTTGAGAAGAAGAACCCTATTGTTTTTGGTGGAGGTCAAAGGTCATTCGGGATCACCAGAGGTCAAAAGCAGAAAACCTTGTAAACACAATATCTTGAGGTAGAAATTACCGACACTTTTCATATTTGGTATGTAGATTTGTCATGTTGAGAGGAAGAACCTTGTTGTTTTTGGTGGAGGTCAAAGGTCATTTGAGGTCACCAGAGGTAAAACGGCGAAGTCCTTGTAAAAAGCTTGTAAACACCATATTTTGAGATAGGAATGACCGACACTTTTCATACTTGGTGTATAGATTTGTTATGGTGAGAAGAAGAACCCTATCGCATTTGGTGGAGGTCAAAGGTTCATTTGAGGTCACCAGAGGTCAAAAGCGGAAAACCTTGTAAACATGATTTCTTGAGGTAGGAATGACCGACACTTCTCACATTGGTGTATAGATTTGTCATGGTAAGAAGGAGAATGCTGTTGTTTTTGGTGAAGGTCAAAGGTCATTTGAGGTCACCAGAGGTTAAACTGCGAAAACCTTGTAAATGGTTTGTAAACACGATATTTTGAGATAGGAATGACCGACACTTTCCATATGTGGTGTATAGATTTGTCATGTTGAGAGGAAGAACCCTATCGTATTTGGTGGAGGTCAAAGGTCATTTGAGTTCACCAGAGGTCAAAAGCCGAAAACCTTGTAAAGATGATTTCTCGAGATAGGAATGACCGACACTTCTCATATTTGGTACATAGATTTGTCATGTGAAGAAGAATGGTATTGTTTTTGGTGGAGACCAAAGGTCATTTGAGGTCACCAGAGGTTGAACTGCATAACCTTGTCAATGGCTTGTAAACACTTTTATCTCGAGGTAGCAATTACTGACGCTTCATGTTTGGTACATAGATTTTTTATGATGAGAGGAAGAACCCTATTGTTTTTGGTGGAGGTCAAAGGTCATTTGAGATCACTAGAGGTCAAAAGTAGAACACTTTGTAAATGTGATATCTCAAGGTAGGAAGGTTGGATAGATATCATATGTAGTATGTGTATGCGTTATGGTGAGAAGATGAACCCTATTGTTTCTGGTGGAGGTCAAAGGTCATCTGAGGTCACATGGGGTTAAAGTGTGAGAACCTTCTTAACACAATTTCTCAATTTAGAAAGCCTGGATAGATTTCATTTGTGGTACATGGATGCTTTATGGTTGGAGGAAGAAACTTTGTTTTGGCGAGGTCAAAGGTCACTTTGGGTCTTTAGAGGTTGAAAAGCAAAATTTCCCAAGAAAATCCCAACATTTTCTATGGCAAGGAATCACTAGCCTTTGGGCTTTCTGGTTACAGATGTAGGTATCTTGTATAAAGTTTAGAGTAAAACCAAGTGGAAGAAGTTGTTCTGAAGGATATTTGGTTTTATTGAGGTACTCTAACCAATTTATTTCAAGCAAGATATTTTGGTCAGTTAATGACAGCTGAAAAAGTAGTCATGAGAAATAGTCAGTGATCTGTCAGTACTCTTAACAGGCTTGTAGTTCTTAACAGGCTTGTAGTGTCAGTACAATGCCATGGGTACAAGTACGGGTACATTGTCTGTTGTGAGTACAAGTATGTAT
The DNA here is from genome assembly GCA_009936505.3 of Holothuria glaberrima. Taxonomy (NCBI): domain Eukaryota; kingdom Metazoa; phylum Echinodermata; class Holothuroidea; order Aspidochirotida; family Holothuriidae; genus Holothuria; species Holothuria glaberrima. The sequence continues at coordinate 20,511 of WURT03227278.1, read as the reverse complement.
GCAACTTTCCCTTTGAAAGAGTACATTTTTTGTACTAGCATCAGCGCATTACTTTAGAAATCCTGTGAGTACAGTTACATTCTCATGAGTGCAGGTGCATATAAGTGTGCCAAAGTATGAGTATGAGTACATACTCACAACAAGGCTGTCTCCCAGCTTTATCTGATACATCTTATACTAATTTGCAGCTAGCAATTTTGAGATTAGGATTTTAAGTTAAGCCTAGTAAACCTTCATAATTTATAAGAACTCGAGGTAACTCTTTTTTCTGTTTAGGTTGATCTCTCTCTAAAATCTTTTTCTTCCACTTGCAGGACATAAAAGGAGGGGAAGAAATGGCAGCCAGGCTGTATTCCGAAGATGATTTTCGTCTTTTTAGATCAAGGAATATTGTTGAACTTGCTGTTGAGTATGCCAGGGTAAGGCTTTGCTGAGTTGGCAGCAGCCATCTTTGGACATTTTTTTTGTAGCTTTTTTAAACTTTCAGGCTTATGAAATACATCTTTATGTCTAACCTTTGATTTCTTTTTCTGTAGATATTTTAATCAGATGGGGAAACCCTGTATTGTATTTTGATGAAAAAAACCTACTTTACCCAGCTATGCCTGGATCCAAACCTACAATGGCCCAAATAGAGTGCCCTTTGAACTAAGATACCATACTTCCCTGTCTTTATCCGAAAACATCATCCTGTGCAAAAAGTATCATTCTCGTTAGCTAATGCATGTTTGTTCATTCCTATTCTGTCCAGTTTTTTACCTTTCCTGTACCTCATGCACCCTTCTAGGTAGATACATGTGCAGTATACATCTTCCATTTCATTAGGCTCTGTTTTGTGCTTCAAATATTGCCATGTATGCTTTAAGCTTCCGAGTTACATTAACAGAGTAGTGGTTCCTTTACTGGTGCAATTATGGTGGAAATTTTCCCAAAATTGACATTGTTTGTTTTTACAAGTTTTGAGAGGGGGTGATGTCTTGAGGTAATGTTTACTCTTTGAAAACTGATGTCAGTCCCAAAGAAGTAACCAAAAATCTGTACAAGTCAGAACAAAAAATTTTGGTATGAAACTAATCACATCTGTCGGTACATATATGTACATACAGACGAACATAGTGTCCACATTCTCAGTTGAGGTGAGATAGCAGACAGAGACAGGGCCAGATGTCTCATTTAAGTTTGCTCAGTTTCAGTTTCAGTTTATTTCTCTCCCTTTGCAAAGGAAAGCTTTAAATTGCATACATACAAATATATGTACAACACAGCACACAACGAGGTAAGTGACTGAAAATGAAATGCAAAGGAAGGGGGGAACCAGAAGGAAGTTTTCATTTTTCGAGTCTGGTCCCTGTTAAAATAAAAACAAAAAATTTCAATAAACAATTATGAAAGAAGAAACAAAACAAAAGAAAGGAGAAAAACAGAGTAGATACAATAACAGAAGTAGAGAATAAGTTAATAAGTAATAATGAATAACGATAAGATGAGATTACTTTTTATCATACTTTCGAATGAGATGATGCTTTAGCTTTTTCTTCAAGGAGCTAAGGCTAGGAGCCTTTCTAATAGTATGACTTAAGGAGTTCCAAAAATGTACACCTATAGTTCTTATCTGGGAGTAAGCAAACAAAGTCCTAGTGTAAGGATGTTAAGGGTGTGAGAGACTGTCTTTAAATCTAGTAGAGTATGAATGGAAATTGCTATTTGTCTGAAAAAAAGAGGTAAAATCAACAGGTAGAATACTGTTCCCATGTTTATACATAGGAACTGAAGAATTCTATCTCTAATCCTGAATCTATTTTGTGAAAGCATCACTTTTGAAAAATGTTTTCTTGTGGGAGCAGTCCCATTGCAACCCTCTTCCAATCATATGCTACTGGTACAGATGGGAACTTACTCAAGAGTATAAATGACATTACTTTGTGCTCAATAACAAATCATTTCATTTTTTTTTCAGGGATCTGAGTCAAAGGAGGTAGATACCCTTCTTACATTTCATGGCAAGGAGCTGCTTCCATATTGGTTGTTGATTTTGAACGAATTTCCAGAAACCACTCCACCCTTGGAGTACAAGTACCTCCTACCTCAAGTCAGGTATTGCAACCTTTGGCTTTACTCAAACTATGCAACCTTGCTTTCCACTTTAATTCCCTCATCTAAGATTTGCAAATTTTAAATATCATCCTTTCTTGCTGATTTCATGAGAATCATTAAAATATTCAATTTTGTAGATCTAAAGTTTATGTTTTTCCTATCTAAGGATCACATCTCTTAACATGTCAACACAGGTATTGTGTATTTGTGTGAAGAATTCCATCTCTAATCCTGAATCTATCTAATCCTGAAACTATCTAATCCTGAATCTATCTAATCCTGAATCTATCTAATCCTGAATCTATCTAATCCTGAATCTATTTCCTGTCACAGTTCTGAACCAGCAGAGGAAGTGTATGAGTTTGGGCAGCAGAGTTTTAGAGAACCCGATTGGTGCGAGGATCCAGAGATTGTGAATATAATACACCCGGGAGAGATGGATCCTGGGCAGGAATTTTTTGAGGACGACCCGGCATTGAAACAATTCAGGTTTGTGGCCATTTTGGGATTTAAATTTGTTAACTTGAGAATTACATATTTTGAGACGAAAGTGTATTGTTCCATACGGGCAGTGCTTGTGCTAAGGTGCTATTTAGTGTTATTTGGGCATCTGAGTTAATTAGCCCGTGACGAAATTAATTACCTCTGGGAAATTTTCAAACAGTTTTAGCTCCCTAAACCAGCTAATTAGAACAACAGATACTCCTTAAAGGAAAAAGATCTTGCATCATTGAAAAAAATCAGGCACAAAACATATTTCAAAAGTGGAAATTCCAGCTTTGATTTCATGTTCTAATGTGAGCCTTGCATACAGTTCAGCTGTAGTTATGCAGTGAAAAAGTGCTGATTACTAAATTGATTCATATCATAGAGATGTGAGCTAGTTTATTTGGATGGAATTCTTTTAAAGAGATGTAACATTCTTGATAAAAATTTACTAGAAGCATGTAATGCATTTTTAACTAGATATAATGTAAAATTTATTTCTATTGATGATGAAGGATGTAATGGTTGCACACAATTTATAGTTTTACAGCAAATTGTCACATTATGTTGTATCCAAATAAATTTTGATAGAATCAATTTCAGAGAATTGTTCTGAATTTCACACAGAGCTGAGAAGCTGACCAAAAACAAATTAGAGGAATGGTATTCTTACAGAATTAGAGAGGTTGAGAGAAACTCTCATCAGGTATGTGAAAATGTTATAAAATGAAACATACAAATCAGCCTTAATGTATTAAAAGAAAGCTTAAAATAAGAAAAAGAAACTGTTTTGTAGAGGTCGAAAAATGCCTCCCATTAATCTATTGTCCATCTCCTAACCTTGTTTAATTAATGATATAGAAAATGTTGAATGATTTTTTCATGTGTTTAAAATTGATTATGCAGTGATTTGTGAAGTCACACACGTAGTATTAAAAACCAGGATATGATTTTTTTTAAAGCTGAGGTACCTAGATACCCTCAGAAAATGACCAATTTTTTCAAAGCCTCAGCATTTGTGAAGCAGTCATGCATGTTTAAGTCACTTGTCATTTCAAAGTCACTGTACTGTTTCATCATAATGTACAACATGCTGTTGTGCTTAAGTGAAAAATATTAAGTAAAACATGTGATTTCAATTTGGTGTTCATAAAAGAGAAGCGAATTTTTTCAACACTTTTTTAATGGAATGTGTATAGTGCAACATTTTGTTTGTCAGCACAGAAATCCAAGGTGTTGATGAAAGCTGGACAAATGAGTTTACAGTCCAGTTCAACTTTGGTGTCTTTGCAATGAAATACTTAAGCTTTGTTTGAGAGTTACCAAGACAATTGTGGAAAACAATAGATATTTTATGACTGTCCTTTTTTGTGAAGGTTATGAATGGAGCTAAAGTAAGCTACAAGTTGATTGTTAAAAAAGATATGTCAGCCCTTCTCATTGATGTTGTGAAAAGAAAACTTTTATGGAAAATGTTTAAAAATCATTGCTGATAATTTCTTGTTTTGTAAGGTTCCCTTTCTAATGGCTGAAAGGTTTTGTCAAACATATTTTTTTGATACAGGTGGACAATGCACTAGAATTAGTGAAGCTTGCTACAGAGAAAGGTGTACAGGTTTGTAGATGCTTACTGATTTTTTTCTTTATTTGTTTGAAAGAGGAAATTTATAGATGAGATGACTTTAATCATTTTTGCTGATATTACTTCACAATGGCAAACTTTTGCAAACTAAGAGAAAAATGTTTTTGTATGTGTAATCATTCCTTCAAGTCAGATGTTGACTTAAATGGAAAGAGCAGTCAACAAAATATTTTGAAACATCTAAATTTTACAAATCAGCTATTTGCATAGCAAGAATCTTTGATATGTCTAAAAATAATATTGAGTACTTAAGGTATACAAAGAATTTCTTTGCATGAATAAAACTATTCAGTAACAAAAATGTCACATGCTCAAAGAGAACCATTCATAAATCAGGATACAAGGGTATCTAATTCAAGTTGGGTCACTACATTTTCTCTTAAATTTAGGTGTGTTTTAATTCTTTTTCTACCAAAGGGTCTCAATGGATTACATGATGACCTTAGAACTCTAGAGGTCATGATTTATGAAGCAGAAGTTGACCCCAGTTTGACCTTGGAGGATTTAGAGAAAAAGAGTAATTTGGAGAAAATTCATCTTTTGATGGAAAAGGTTGGTATATTATACTGCAGCTTTAAAAACTTGGCAAAAAGACTGTTTCATGTTGCCTTGATTGATTTGTGTGAAGTCAGAAAAGAGAGTTGAGTTTAGTCAGTCACCCAATTGAAAATTACTTCAGTGAGTATTTAAAATGATGTCTCTATAAAATTAGAAAGAGCATTTTCCTGTTTAATGGTGATTGTTCTATAGTGCCAGTGGAGAGTAGTGTGGTCAAAGGTTAATAATATGTGGAGTGACATATAAATAGTTTTAATATGTTAGTAGTCATGAAAAGTTATTCCTTGCAAGGTTTGTGATTACTATTAGTTGTAAACTTTTGAAAGATATTGTTACTGCATTTTGCATTTGCCAACATTTGTTGTAAACATATGCATCAAATATCTTTTCTTGCAATTGCAGTGTTGAAGGAAAGAGTGTTTCATTTTACATATTCTGAATGCTACAGAAATGTCATTTGCAAAGTAAGGGAATAATGTACCTTTTCATCTTCTCCTGCAGACATCAAAAGAACTGTATGTAAAAAATGTGAAGAGGTGGATTTTACCATTCCTGAAGAGGTGTGAAGCTAAGACACCTGGTGTACAGGATGAACTTTTACATACATACATCCTGTCAACAGCAAAGGTGACAAATTGAACTTGATTTAAAATTGTGTTTATATGGTTAATTGATTCCTTGCTGAAGGCAGGCAAGGAATCTATGCCATGGTGATGTTGTGTGTGTATGCGTGTATGTGTATATGTGATGCTTAGCTTTTAAACATGATATCTCAAGATAGCAACGACAGACACTTTTCATATTTGGTTTATGGATTTGTCATGTTGAGAGGAAGAACTCTATTGTTTTTGGTGGAGTTCAAAGGTCATTTGAGGTCACCAGAGGTAAAAACCGGAAACCTTGTAAACACGATTTATCAAGGTAGCAATGACCGACAGTTTTCATATTTAGTGCATAGATTTGTCATGTTGAGAGGAAGGTCCCTAATGCTTTTGGTGAAGGTCAAAGGTCATCTGAGGTCATCGAAGTTAAACTGCGAAAACCTTATTAACGGCTTGTAAACACCATATCTCAAGGTAGCAGTGACTGACACTTTTCATATTTGGTACATAAATTTGTCATGTTGGGAGGAAGAACTTTATCATTTTAAGTGGAGGTCAAAGGTCATTTGAGGTCACCAGAGGTTATACTGTGAAAACCTTGTAATTACGATATTTCAAGATAGGGATGGAGGACACTTCTTATGTTTAGTATATAAATATGTCATGTTGAAAAGAAAAACTCTGTTGTTTTTGGTGGAGTTCAAAGGTCATTTCAGGTCACCAGAGGTAAAAAACCAAAATCCTTTTAAAATATGTTATCTCAAGATAGCAATGACAGACACTTTTCACATTTGGGTAATAGATTTTTCATGTTGAGAGGAAGAATTATATCATTTGTGGTGAAGGTCAAATGTCATTTGAGGTCACCAGAGGTCAAAAACTGAACTTTGTAAACATGACATTATAAGGAAGGAAGCATAAAGAAATCTATTCTGAAACATGCTTTTTCAATTTTTTTTGTTATTTATGTTTTTGTGGGTTCAAAGGTCATGTGAGGTCAGCAGGGGTCAAATTGTAAATACATCGTAAAACTGATTCAGTCAAGAAGTATAAATTTGAGGGATGAACCTTTGTACAACAAAGCATCCCCCTTTCGGCAAGGAATCACATAAGCAGGGTTCAAATTAGTGAAATATTTTGGTGTAGCAAAAAGTGCTACACAAAAATGATTCTGTATAGCACTTTTTCATTTTGGTGTAGCAATTTTGCCTTACAATGAAATTCATTAGTTTTCAACTGTTAGTGTACATTACCCAATAACATACTGATTGTACAGCGTTCACATATATAAGACATATAGGCTTGATTGGACATACAGATCATGTGTTTGCGAAAGCACTGCATGGAGCTCTTGAAGATCCTTTTCTGTGTGATCGATATGGAAATACATATGGGACTCGTAGCTTGTGGTTTTGTTTTTTTCCTCGAAGAATAATTGCTGAAAATGTGTCCATTCCTGACAAAGCCTTGCTGTGTGTATGTTTGTTACTTCATTCTACTGTATTTGCTTTATAATTTGGCAAACACAGTGTTTCGCATTCTTACGCTATGCATTTTGAGAAGTACATGGCACGTGCAAGAAAGTGTGCTGCATTTTGCGATGCGATTCATGCTATTTCATCTGCTGCACATAAGCCTTTGGGCTTTCTGGTTTTAATTATAAAATGAATAAGCAGTTACTCCAGCCTCATTTTAAAAAAATCAGCTAAATGTTACAAATCCTCGTATTTATTACATCATATAAATTTCATGAGGTTTCAGAACAAAAAACTTGTTTTTTGCTCTCGTGTCTGTAGGATGATTTGTCATACTGCCTGAGGATATTTGAGAATTGCAAAGAAGGGGTAAGTTACATAAAATTTTTGATCTTCCAACTTTTCAAGATAAGATTAATTCCATGGTTTTGTTTGTGGATTAATGGTAGGGTGGGTTGTTGGTCTACAACCTGTAGGCCAGAGTAAACCAGTGAATTGTACATAATAGTGCAAAAACTGGCTTGCGATAACAAATTTGCTAAGCAATAAATGGCCATGCAAGTGAAGGCTGTGTAACAGATAAACAATAAGAAGGTTACTTAATGTGTTGAAGTTAAAAAGTATTGTATAATTTTCAATTTGGGCAACTTTTATGCCATACAAAATTTATGTTAAGGTGAAAAGGGTCTTCCTCTCTTTTAACCCTTTTGGGGACACTGGCACCAGGACCATGGTCGCTGATCGGCGACAGCCACACTAGGCATATTTCTGTAGAGAAAATGAATATGTACATAGCACCATCACTTTGGAGTCTACGTTCATTGTATAGAGCGCAAATTTTCCTGTTGTGTGATGCATGGTAGGGTGTATGTTGCTATTGACATGTTCGAAGATAACGTTCACTGAAACTATCCTAAAGCCCAACCAATAGGCCAACTGTACCCCGTATGTACAATATAGCACGTAACTACGAGGGATTACGGCCAAGACTTGTTTCTGACCGCGGAGATTATAATAGGTAATCAGTATAAAAGATATCTTGGTATCATATAAAAGATTATTGAATTCTAAACAAAACTTGTGTTCAACACCTTTTTGTAGGAAGGTGATTTCTTAGAGAAAACGAAGACTGAAATTGTATTATCATCCACATCCAGGGGGAGGGTTTACGTATTGGGGCGTGGTCCTGAAAGGGTTAAGGACTTTTCCCATGTCACAGATTAATATTGTTCCTGCCTACTTCAAGATTGCCACCCTACTTTATGCCTTCTGTCTCTCTGGCGTCAGCTTTAAGGGCAGAAGATATTTTACTGTGTATTTTGGTTGAGATATTCTAGCTGCACAATCTTAAGATTTCAACCATTTACTTAAGGCAGGTCTGATGTTAAAAGGCACATTGTCAATTCAAGTTTTTATACAGCATAATGGCAGTTACCAGTTACCAGTTAAGTAGTCACATCACTCTTACCAATGGTCTTGATATGTTAAGGGCAAATTGTGCACATGTGCGTGTTCAAGCTCACTGATGGCTGAGGATGTAGATTGATTGATTGATGGATCAATTGAATTATAGATTGATCAGTCAATGGATCAATGGCTCAGTCATCTAACTGGTTGATTAACTGATTGATTGATTGATTGATTGATGCTGGTTCCTCCCCAGGTTCCAAATCCTATCTTAACTGACAGACAAGAAATTGTTTCATTAGCCCTGGAGTGTGTCTATACTTGTGAGGTGAATGAACAACATGCTAATGCACAAAAGATCCTTGGCTGTCTTCCTAAGAAAGGATTTGGGTAAGATTTCTTGTAATTAAACTTATAAATGTATCTTTTGACAATAAGGAGTAAATAATGAGCTCTCATTCTTCCTTAAAATTCCATACAAAATAAGAAAGATTTTTATAGGCAAAGGTGATTTTGGTCTTTTCGTGGATTTAAAAGGCAGAAAGTTTTACTTACAGGATCATGTGTATGTTGAAAATTTAAAGCTTTGTGTCCTTTTACTTTGTTCCTGCAGTGTTATTGCAGAAGATATGGGGGCACTTCACCATGATATTGAGCAGCTTGAAAACCACCTGAGGGCAGTAGAGATTCTCTTGACACGAGCAATCAAGAAGACACCTAGATTTATCCGTGATTCTCAGTTGGACTCTCAAAAAGCCAAGAACCTGATGATTCAGCTCACTAGGCAGACTTCAAAGCCGTAAGTTGATATATTTAATAAATGTTTATGTTCGTGTATTGTTTGGAGAATTAATTTTACCCTTGCAAAGGTGGTACAAAATCCTGTTGTTCTATTTACATGATTGTGGAAAATTTTTGAGACCTGTGCTCCAGCAATTTAAACAGTCTGTTTCCTTTGGCGTTTTTTTTACAAACTTTGTGAGAACGTCTTACTCCAATTTTTTCTTCCTTTTTTTGTTAATCAGGGAGCTAGCTTTCAAGAATATCGACTGGTATCACCTGTTGGAAGATTGCATAGAGTTACGAGACAAGGTGTACTACTCCTGTATCGAGAGGAGAGAATGTTTAGAGGTAAATGTTTATTATTGAGATACAAAGTACGTACCTGCATGTAACAAAAATATGTAAATGAGATTAAAGCAGTTGTTTTCCGTGGGTGCAATTGGGGCATTTCTCTTCATTTCCACAATATATCTGATTTTTCTACAAATTTTCAAGTTAAACAGAATATCAGTTTGTTCTTTGACTGAAAATGTTGTGTGTTACTGTTTCTTTATGTCACCCTTTGTCAAACTTCAGATATTTGTAGAAAGTCTTCTTGGGTCAGAAAAGAAAGCTAACATTGAACTTGCTGGAGAATTTTTGGCTAAAACCAAACAGGAATCAACGAAAGTCATTAAGAGTCCAAAACGTGGAGATTCTGTTGGGTCTGGACCAAGGCAACCAACTACAACCAGCACTCTGTTTAAGCTGCGTCTTAGTAGGTTGACATATGAAAACTCTGTGAAACTTGTTTTGAGGGCAGCAAAAGAGTATTTTGACTCTTCTTCAAAACTTGTGGATCCCAACATGGATTTAGCCAGGTGAGGAATGGCCTTCATAATCATAATTTAATTTGTTTAAATTTGAAAAACACATTTGTAAAGAAGAGATAAACCTGTCAAAATTCACAAGAAGCTCAGCTCACTATTACTGGAGTGGGTTTTGGGGGTTTTCATATAAATGTTAACACCCTCTGTAACACAGGAGAAAATCTCATCAGTGAAAAAAGGGAAAAGAGAAAAAGGTAAACAGAAGTTGAAATAAGAGATTTTTAGTTTACACCTTTTTTCCCCATTTCACCGGAGGGACTATGTTTAGACACCTTGCCCTGCACAACATTAGTTGCAACCATGAAATCGCTCAAAAATATGTTTAATTTTAAAATAGATGAGTACAACTGTACTCTGTACTTTAATTTGCTTAACATTTCTTTGCACTCATTAGTACCCAGTCTTGGTAAGATTTTCAAACAAAAGCTCTCTTATCTCATTACATCAGTGTTTGAATGGATTTGTATGAGTACATACTCTTACAGAATGAGTACTAGAGCCATTACAGGTATTCAAGTTATGGTAGGAGGACCCAGTAAGTCCTGGTTATAAGTACAGACTGTTATATCAGGACCACTTCTTTAGTCTTCAGATCAGTGACTAGAACTTCAAAAGTTGTGTTCACAGGTCAGTACCTAGACAAGAACATTGGGTAGCTAGGGACCCCCAGTCCCTTGACCCCTCCTTGTTTTGACAAATCATCTGCCAAAAACCAGCAACAAGAATGCTTTTTGTTGCTGCAATTTGCAGTGGGGTCCAACTTCACATGTAAGAATGTCAAGCTGTGGATTCCTGTGTACCATTCCCACAAAACATGGTATTTTAAGCGACAGCATGACGACAAAGTAATATTTTATTGAGGAGGGTCACTTCAACCCTAAAATTGGTTTTTAAATATGTTGGATGAGTTTTTTCGTTAGTAGGCTTACGTTTGCAGTGAAAACTGTAATGGTTACTTAAAGTTTAATGTCCTTCTTTTACTAGAGCCTGTTTAGAACTGATCACTGAAAGATGTCCTGAAATACAAGAAGAGTTAGATTTGATTCAAAGTCTCTCACTTTTAAATTCATTCTCAACTCCAGTTCTTCCCCTTAAAGGTAGGTACATTTCACTTAGATTTACTCCATAAACATAATGGGAGGGGTGGGAGTATTACCCTCTGAGACTGAGGAATCAGCTTGAGGAAAAGTTACTACATTTTCAGAACTGTGTGGTCTAATTTTGTATTTTATTACACAATGGTGTAGCATTTGACAAATCCTTTGTCAAGGTTGTAGATGTGCACCGAAAGACTTCATGTCAGAAAATAAAAAAAGCTTTACAATGAATTTCAATTTTTAAAAATACTATGATTTGTTGGATGTCTTTGTTCTTTCCTTGTTCAGTCATCTGATCATTCCTATTGTAGCCTATGAAAAATTTAAGACCTTGACAAACAATTTTCATTCTCAGTGCGTCTATGTGATCCTCGTCTTGATCTAGTACAGATGGCTCTGAAGTCGAGCCCAACAGCTTACAAAAGTAGTGGAAAGGTGAGAAACAGGTTGTATTGTCATAAGTTGTAAGAAAACACATTACCTTCATAGCAGGTGTGGAATATGTACTCCTCTTTTGATGTGAATATTCTAACACCTGGGAACAATGACAGAGATCATCCAATTTCACTATATTCATGAGCCCAATTTGATTTTATCTCTTGACTGTTGGTTGGTTTCAAGATATGAATATTTATGTTGCACGGCAAAGCTTCAAAGCCTCAGCTTGTAATGTTCACTTTTACGCAGTTAGTCAATGGGACTTCATTGTGTGAGCTTTAAGCAGGAGAAATCACATACTAAAACCCCTTTGATGTTGGTAGTCTGAAACAGCATGGTAATCAGACTTGCTTTAGTCGATTTTTTGTGGAATATTTTATAATTTGTGTTTGCTGTCATCATATATGTGAATAGATAATAGCGTAGTTTTTACACAGTTCCATGAAGAATTCTCAAAAGTTCACAGACTTTGGTATTATGAGGGCAACCAGTATAGGTGCAGGAGTAATGCACATATGCCAAGTGAGCAAGAAAACACGAAATAAATGTGATCTTAGCAGAACATGCAGAAATTTGACCTGCAAAGAGTATATTTCAAGTTATGTTTGGATTAGTTGGGGGAAAGGGGTTAGGGGGGAGCCAATCTGTAATATGGTTACATGAATAGTTCAAGTGCCTTAATGGAACTGAAAACATCATTTCTATTATTCTAAGTTGCTTAACAGTAAATTTGTGTTGATTGGGGTTTCATTCTTGATTTTCTAGATCCTTGATCTTGCCCGACTTGTCAGAGTTTATGACAAAGATGAAGCCAAGGAGAAGGGTCAAGTCCACTGTCTGATTGCAGAGACCGCCCTCGGTGTAAGAGGAAATATGTGACAATTTGAATCATGTTATCAATTGTGAAACAGACTTCAGTGGCTATATACTGTTATGCATTTACATACAGCATGTACATTGGTACTAGAATTTGAAATGTGTGTAAAATTAGGAGTCAAAATGATTGAAGAACCAAGTATCAATTTTGTTATTATGTTTTTGCCGAACACTTTATATAATATCAGGAACTGTTGAAAAAAATTCTAGATATATTGCTGACCTTTTAACAGCTCAGGGTCACATTTTGCCAAAGGATTTCATTGATAGTGCTTTTCTTTGCTCATCCAGTGTTTTCTGCTATGGTAACAATTTTTACTGCATGATAACTTTCTCTGTTATTTACAGGCCAGTGATTACCAGGTTGCCTATCAGCAGTGCACCGCCATAATAAAGGATATACATGTTGATGGATGGAAAGTTTGTAAACAGTTAGCAGAGGCTAAAGGGTTTGAAAGCAAAGAAGCCAAGTAAGTCCCTTTTCATTGGTTAATATTACTTTCAAACATAAATAATTGCTGTTTTGCTTTTTAAGTTAACAGGGTAAAGGTTATATTAATATTATTTACAAAGGCCTTTAGGGAAGTGTTAATAATTTGTTTGACTGCAATATAAATACTGAGGTCATATGACTGGTTTGCTTACTTTCGAATTTTAATGAAAAAAATGTGATTTTAAATAAAAGAAAATCTGACATTTTTTATTTAAAAAAAGAATTGAAAAAAATTGCCACCCTCAGCAGTGGATCCTCCTGAAACCAGAGTGTGATAATTTTTTGGTTTCCGTGGGTAGTGGCCAAGGTGGTGTGCTTAGGAGTTTTCATTTAGACCCATTTATGCTCACCTTCAATAAGTTAAAATATTTGCATTTACACTGAAACCAACATCAGAACTGGGAGTAAGAGTAGTATGACAATCGTCACACCATATTTTCCGGTCCTGAATCATACATACATCAGGGTACATGAATGATAATTGACTGATTAAGTAGTACCCCCAATTATTTGCATAATGTAACAGTCTGTTGTCTGTGAGGACCTAATAGATTCTGAAGGAGCGACAATATCATTTGATTAGTGCAATTTATGGGGCTGATGGTTACTCCAATCATGATACTGATTCATTTATGTTCCTTCTAAATATGGGTTATAAAGTGTCACGGTTAATGGAAACGATGATTTTTGTCCTTGCCAATGTTCCCTAAGAGAACAAAATGAACATGACTCAGAACAATAAGTTTATATTGCATTATGAAAATATATTTAATTAACTCCCAAAAAAGGAAACGGAAACTACTATGACACGTCATATACAGAAAATACTGTTACAATATGACCTAAGTCATCTTTTAACCTAACATCCTAGAAAAACACACCCTCTACTGCAGAAACTTTTAACTTGACATCATAAAACACCCATTACTTCAAACGTTTTTTTAAACTCCAGATTAGTTTCCATGCTTGCTCTCAACTTTCATAAATTTATAATTACTATTCTAAACTTTCATTTTTCCACTTCGTCAATATCAAATTGTTCTCAATGTTGGTTCTGACACTTTCAGTATTGACAATATTCGTTCTCTTAAATGTATGTTCTTAATGTTCATTCTGACACCCATTCACTTTCGTCAATATTCGTTCTTAATATTTTTCCGCGTATTCTTTTACCACTGTTCAATTTTTTTTTCATATCCTTTTATCACTGTTCCAGTTGTTTGTTCTCAAATTTCGGATTCTTGCCACACTTTCCTTTTCACCATTGTTATCCCTGTACTCTTGCTGATTTCACAATTAACTTTTTTAAGTTACGTTTGTCCCTTCAAAACAGCCATAACAACACTTTCTTTACACAAAATGGTACAGCACACCACAACAAGTCCACCCTTGTATTCACAGTTAAACACCACATTAGAAGGCACGGCACTCCACAACCACAAAATTAGCATTCACGACGCTGTTCCTTTTTCACCACCTCTCACAAGTAGTGGATACCCAAACACAATGGCCTATCATCACACCACATACTAGTAGCTCTGGCGTAGGGAATAACAAAACAACGTTATTGTCAATAGAAAGCTATTAACAGTCCTTGACTACATACCATGCTCGTCCACCTTTCATGAATATGAATACATGTAGTACCTGAATAAATACAACTATCCTTACTCTGAGGGTGATACAACATGGTACTGTGACATAAAGCTTGATGTTGAAAACTCTTTCAAATCACAATATCACAATCACAATAAGAGTATGGATATGAGTACAAAGTTCTGAATACAAGAACTTGATCATCATTCTCTGATTTTCTGTACCATTCAATTTAATTATCTGTTGGTTCTTTCCTTTGTTCACTTGTTTTTCTATTTTTTTTTTTGGGTTCCTTCCATTGTATCAGTTACATTATGATACATTAATCAGTACCTTACAACACATTACTATTTACATTCCATTGCCTTGCTTTGCATTGCACTACATTACATAACATAACATTACATTAACTTTTTCATTAAATTATTCTTAAATTGAAGTTACCTTTTTGAGTTATCTCTTTTTTGTATTTTAGACAAGAACTGATTGCTTACTCACTGTGTCACTGTGAACCATCTGCTTTTGAGGAAATTTTAGCCCTGAAGACGAGTAATGAATTACAGGTAGGTCATCTGTTAGTGAGTAACAGGATTCATTTTGCTTTTTATAATTGAAAATTTTTCAGTGTTAAGTGCCAAGACATCTGCTTTTCATTTCCTTACAGCAGTGATTTCCTTCAAAGCTAAACATGATAGCTAGTTAAAGTACAATGAGAAAAATGAAATATGTTGATGAAGATTTAGAGTTCCTTGGTAACTACTCAAATTCTCTTGTATGAAGAATTCTGATACATCTTATTGGGAATGAAAATGTTTATGGGATATATTTGCTTGTATAATGACAACAGTTTTTCAACTTAAGTGTATATGTGCATCTTCTTTTATTTAGATTCTCAGTGGAATCCTGGGAATTAAGGAAAAACTTGAAATACCAGAGGAGGAAGTGGAAGCAATGGAAACAGAAGATATGAACTTGCATAAGGTAAACAGCAAGTTTTATCTGACTGTTAAGCAAATTTCATGAGTATTTTATTTTGAGATCATACTTCTATAGTCATTTGAACAGCAGGACAAACTTTTTTCCCAAAGTCACTATGACCAAAGCCAATGGCCTAAAACATAACTGTCAGGAGTACAGCTTGGGGTTCTCTCTAGGTCTGTAAGCAAAGATGTGAAGTATGTGTTCTTTCCAGCCAGTCCATAGTGGGACCACACATGACAGGCCCATGATGTAGAGGTCTGAATGCTGAGGGTATGGCATAGGTTTAGTGTCCATTACGGGAGGTAATATTTTTAAGTAGTTGGGTTTTTTATTTTTTCTTTTATTTTTACTCTGTTTGTTTGTTAGTTGGTTTTTTGGGCTGTTCAGCTTCTGTTGTTGGGACTTGAGAAGACGCAATATGGTTAAACTGATGACATTGTGTTTACACCACATATCTGTTATTTGGACTTGTTCTTCAAAGGGAACAGGAGTTTAACATCTTATGGATATGCATCGAGTATCTTCTGTGTTGCAAAATGAAAATGACCATTTGTCATTTTATCATTTGTCACTTTATATTAATAGTTCTATACCATTTTGACCTATGATGGTAATATAAAAACCTTTGCTCACAGGACTCACCAGAGAAGGGTATGCTTCAGACAGCATTAGGGAGGACCACTGCCACCACACGCCACGTTCTGGCATCAACAGGTGCCACAACCCGACAGGTACTGGCAAGCACCGGGGCAACCACTAAAGCACTGCTTGGTACAATGAGTGATGCCACTTTTTGGAAGGATTCATTGAAGTGGGTGCGACCTTTGTCCCAGCCCAGGGTCAAGGAACAAATTAAAGATGAAGATGGTAATGTTGATGTCCAATGGTGTCATCCCTTCTATGAGAGTGTGGTTGGTAGCTCGATGCAAAGTTCAAAGGTTATTTGATTTTTGTTTTATGCAATGCTTCAGTCAAAGAATTTTTACCTTTAACAAGCATATCTCTCTTTCTAATAGATTGTTACAGAAATTTACTTGATTATATGCTTAGACTTTTGGAGAATTATGTGGTGCATTATTATGCAAATTAAGAAGAAGTGTTATGTTAGTCAAAAAACAGCTTGAGAAAACTTCTCTTCTTAATGGAAAGTCCAATCAGGAAGTAGGTAGTGTTTGCAGGTAGTAAGCAGGGATTCAAGAAGGTTTGCAGGAAGAAGGTGGGGCTAATGGACAGTATTTTGAGACTGTGAGTAGTTGGAGCTTGAAGAAGGATGTGAGGCATAGAAACAGGTGGATTGGACTTGCAGCAAGAAGGTGGGACTCACAGCAAGAAGGCAGGGCTTCATATAGTAGGTGGAGGTGCCTTGTTCACCTAGTCTCCCATAGTCATACATGTGACACTTACTTATGCCTTTCACATCACTGATACATTTTCTTCAATTTTTCCCTATAAGTTGCTATTATAGTACATATTAAAAATACTTGGCAGGCTATGCAGATTGCTCATCCTTTTTTTTAGCTGAAACACATTTAAGCTAGAGTTAGAAAAGACAGGTCTTTAAAAACAGATCTAAGCAAAATGTAGCATACACAAGGAAATTTGTCCTGAGGACTTTGTTTTATGCCAATAGCCAACGATCACCTTCTGATCTCTAGATTACTATCGATTTTATAATTGGGCGTGTTTGTCGCAGGTTTCACAAATATTGGGAAGGTCGTTTTATTTGTTGTTTACAGGAATATCCTGACTACTCACAAATCCACTGGTCTGGTAACAAGACATCACCCGTCTACATGAATGAAACTCTTTTGAGATTCAGTTTGCTTGCAAGAAGCCAGCATGAGGAGGGGAAAGAACAGTCAGATGAGCACATCACAGAAGGTAAGAAGGGAATGTTGGGGGTAGGAAGGTTGTTTCGTTTCGTGTCGTTTATTTCACTACCATATACACAACTATGCAATAATATGAATTCATATAGAGAGCCATTCAAAACAGTAGAGATGCAATGTAGATTACAACACAGAATATACAAAGTACATGGAGCATGGAAAGTCCGAAAAGCTAAATAAGCTTATTCCAAGCAGAAAAGGGGAGGGGGTTTAAGTAAAGTGAAGATTGAGACCTATTTGAGGCTTATCAAACACAGTTTGAACTTTACGACAGACATGTTATGCTATACCAGATATTCATATTTCATCAGTTTATTTCAGTTTGGATGTATTTTAATTATAATTTCCTTGCAATTTTGAAGACTTCATTGAAAATTGATTTCAGATGTTATGAAAGTGAAGTGCATGCTATGTTACTTTTGTTTGATGTTACCAAAAAAGACCATTTTAATAGATTTGATAACAATCAGTAAAGACCCTTGAAAATATTTTGCAATCAAAAATAACTATTTGTTTGCCTTTCTTCAGTTCTGTTACAACTTGCCTCTGAGAGATTGACCTCTGACCTATCATTAACAGTTGCATATTTGTTGGCTCTGATAAAGGTGAGTCTACTGCATGATACTTCTGTGATATTGTTACAGTTCCAATGTGATGCTCCTAGGCTGTTGCTTTCATACTTCAATGAAACTACTGTGATACTGCTGTAGTACTGGTATGGTGCTATGGTACTCTGTAATGGTGCCATGGTATTGATGTTATACCATTTTGGTACTGCTGTGAAACTGCTATGGTACTTCTATAATTTACTGCTGTGAGATTCTTCTATAGTGCTGCTGTGATACTTCAATGACATGTCTATTGTACTGCTGTAATACTGCTATGGTACTGCTGTGACTTTTTTGTAATTCTACTCTGGTTTTGCTATAATACTCCTATGGTACTGCTGTAACACTGTTGTGATACTGTTGTAATACTGCTATGATTCTGCTGCACTACTGCTGTGGTACTGCTTCAGCATATTTAATTAGTATAAGTTTGTTTCATGATTTGGTACACAAATAACCACTATAATCTTGATTTTGAAATATTTTGGGCTTTGCTGTTCTATCACAGATGTGAAATATTGTCATCTATCAATTAAGTGATTAGTAAGAAGTTTGTAAGGTATAAATAAACTTTGTTTGATTGTCTTGTTCTCAATTCTAAGTTCATATCTGAAGGGCTCAAGTGATCACAGGCATAAATTTAACTTTTGCTGTTTAAAGTTTTCTGAAAACATGGATAATTTGTGGTCACAATTTTGTTTGTTTTAGCCTCTTGCTGCAGAGACATTCTTTGAGAAAATGCCTCGAAGTGAAATTACTTTACAGATGGCAGCATACGTTTATGCCCTTCAAATCAGTGCTTGGCTTGAAAGAGAAAACCAATCTGTGTTAGCAACAATTCATCAGATTCCATGCACAGTCCTTATTGATAGAGTCAAGAGTCATGTGACAAGTGAGGAAGCCTCTAATTGGCCAACAGATCTTCAAGCATTGGCAGAAAAATTCAAGCTTCATGTGAGCTTACTAGATGACTTTGTGCAAGCACAGACTCTTCAAAATTTAGGGCGAGGTAAGATACTTTTGCTCTTCATAGTTTTGCAAAACTGGAGGGTAGTTATAGAAATATGTTACAGTTAACAAAATATTTGCTTCATATTTTTAGCAAACTTTGACTTTTTCATTTTCAGGTGTCGATGTTGCTAGATTTACCAGAGATGATGATTACAAACAAGAAACTATACTAGGTCTGACGATGTGAGTAGTTATTTGTAGAAAAGGCTTTGAAAACTTGGATGTGTGAAGAATTGCATCATTTAAGCATTTGTGTAGAAAAATAATTACAGTACAAAATTATTAATCCCAGTTCACGTAATTTTGATATGATACTGTAATCTTTCAAAAATGAGGTGATACCTATTTTGGGCTAGTTGAGAGGGGGGCACTTTGGTTATTGTGTCTCATAGAATATTATTTAATGTTGTTGTTAGTTCAAAAAGTGTGTCAGTCTATTTCAACCCTCTGCTCACTCCCAGAATTTTCATAACCGTAAAAAGGTATTTATAGACAGGCTTTCAGTGTGAGTGGTATTCAACAAAATTCAGATGATGCTTGTGTGATAACATTCCCTTTTCTGCCAGTATTGTGTATTGTAAAGGGTTTGCAATAACATTCCCTTTTCTGCCAGTATTGTGTATTGTAAAGGGTTTGCAATAACTTATTGCAATAATTCTAAAAATGTAAAATTACTCCAAACTTGTAATTTCAAATTACTTTAAAATTTGTGAGGCATGAAGGTAGCATTTTAAGCATCTGAAGGCATGTATTGTGTTTCCAGCCCTCTGCGGTAGAAATACTTTCATTCCCTTTCTGCTAATAAATTACCAGGATGGTGGGATGTTTTGGTCAAGATTTGTAAATTTTCTTTGTCATTTTTAGGAGTCTTGAAGATGATGTCTACAACCTGTCTGTCTCTCTTGCCAAGAAATACAACCTCTCTCTATGGGAGTTGTATATGTCACATGTTGAATTCCTCTTCTCTGACAGTGGGTGAGTAAGCTAGACATGTAATGTAGTACCAAGCTGTTTAGGTGGGGCTGTTAGGTGGAAGGGAGGGGGGAATAAGGGGAAGGGGTGTCAGTGTGAAAGGTATAGGGGCACCTGAAAAAATGCTTTGTCTGCAGTATTTACTTAAGTATTAAGGTATGAATATTGTAAAAGTGGAAGAAAAATCTTAGTAATGTGAATTGTGAGTAATATTATAAATGAAGACCAGTTATATACAATAGATATGGAGTCATGAGGGGGCAGCACCTAATAATTTCTAACCACAAAGCAAGAAGTATGCAGTGACATTTGTTTAGTATATAGTCTTCCCACATTCAAAATAGAAGAAAGAATCACCTATTGGCATAAGCACTTTTTCCCTACATTAATTACAGAAGAAAGAATCACATGTAAGAATTTGCTTCTTTTCTGTGTTCCTACATTAAAAGTGAAGAAAGAATCACATATTTCATTTTCGATTCCTTGACGTAGTCAGAGGAATCTATGTGATGGTGATGCCGTGTGTGTGTGTATGTATGGAACCAACATTTCATACGAGGTGAGGACATTTTCTGTTCAAGATGAGGTCCTCAGGTGTCAGAACAATAGATTTCAGGGGTCCTCAGGTGTCGAA